>BLSH010083375.1:544198-557891 GCA_018402905.1 Glandirana rugosa | reverse complement strand
GGGGGACATCAAAGCTGTCTGCTCTTTATCTGGGAGGGAGGGGCAGGAAGAGCAGCGGCTGAACTCACTGCATTCACATAGCTCATGTCTGTGTGAAATGCCTGAGCAGCACTCAGCTGGGTGGAAGTCTTGTGAGCAAGTCTGGCACCGGCATTAGACTATCTTGAAGGCTCCTGGTTTTAACGCCCCCGACAGTCTGGCGCCCCCAGGCGGCCGCTTGACCGGCCTTATGCTTGCGCTGGCTCTGGGCTCTATATAACACCCCTACTTGGCTCTATACACCACCCTAACCTGGCTTTATATACCACCCCTACCTGGCTCTATACACCACCCTAACGTGGCTCTATATACCACCCCTACCTGGCTCTGTATTCCACCCTAAACTGGCTCTATATCACCCTAACCTGCCAATACACTACCCTAACGTCAGTTGACGTTGACGTGTAGTGCGCTGCCTGGGGGAGGGGGGGTGGGCCAGATATAGGATCTGCCCAGGTGCCAATTTTGAAAAAAAAAAACATTTATCATTTTCCTTCCACTTCACAATTATGTGTCACTTTGTGTCGGTCTATCACATAAAATCCCAATAAAATGCATGTATGTTTTTGGTTGAAACCAAAATGGGGAATTTAAAATGTGGAGAATTTCAAGGGGCATGAATACTTTTTCAAGGCACTGTTTGTATATTATAACTTTTTTAGTTGGTCCCCTACTTTTGTCCCTGTCCCCCATGTGCCTCCCCTACATATGAAAGCTGGAGACGCCACTGGCTGTACTGCCTATAAGAGAATTAAAGTAGAACGGCTAATGGCCAGTGAAGGAGGGGGCTTGGGTGGCCATTGGGGTTGGCCGGGGAAGGGCGGGTTTGTCCGGCTGGCTGGTATGGGGGAGAGACTTGTCATCCGCACTGCTCACCTCACTTCATAGTGCACAACCTGGCTCAGCCTCAGCGCCGATGCACTGCTGAAAGGCAGCCAATGGCTGTGCAGCAATGCTGGTTTCTGAAATTCCAGCCAATGAGGCTGTAGCAATGTTCCTGCATGTCCTTAGCCCTCCTACTTTACTTGTTCACTTGTTTTTGTGCGTTTGCAAAATTAAAGTTGGCTGGTCTGTATGAAGTCCAGGGCCAAATTTTTGTCCCAGTCCAGCCCTGCACCACGCCAGCTGGAGCCTGGAATTGTGGTGTGTGATAATGGCTCAAACCTCCTGTCCGCCCTTAGACAGGCACATGTCCTCAATTTGGTGGTGCAGCGTTTCCTAAATACGTACCCAGGGTTGCAAGATGTGCTAAAGCTGGCCAGAAGTGTCTGTAGCCATTTCAGGCGGTCATACACAGCCAGTGCTCGGTTGGCTGAAATTCAGCGGGAATTCCACCTGCCCGTAAACTGCCCGATTTGTGACATGCCCACCAGGTGGAACTCAACTTTAGCAATGCTGCAGTGGCTATACATGCAGCAGAGGGCCATCAACGAGTACCTTGCGAGTACGGCACGGAGACAGGCTCAGGCCACCTCTGCTTTTTTTCCCCACACCAATGGCTGATCATTAAGGATTCATGCATTGTACTGTCATCATTTGAAGAAGCCACAAGGATGGTGATCCGTGACAGTACATGCATCAGTGACACAATCCCTGTTGTGTTCCTGCTGGAGCAGACTCTGGCATTATGGACAGGGCCCTGGAGGCAGAGCAGCAGGAGAAAAACTTCCTTTACTCTCAAAGCCCACTTTATCCAGACACCAGGGGCGTTGCTAGGGGGTGGCTATTGGGGCTATAGCCCCGAGTCTGGGGCCCATAGCCCTGAGTCTCTTACCGGGTGGGTGCAGTTCTGCAATTAGCAAGTATGTCTCTTTGGGGACCCTAATGTAAGGGGAATCCACACTCAGGTATGTAACAATATTTTTATATATATATATATATATATATATATATATATATATACATACACATATACACACACACACATGTATATTATATACATGTATATGCCCACTCAAGCGTATGACTTTCTTTACTTTGCTGCTATGGACCCTAGCCCCAGATCTTTTGTAGACCTAGGAACGCCCCTGCCAGACACCATCATTCCTATGTCACAAAACACACAGGAGGAGAGAGGGGAGGAGGAGGATTCTGGCATTTTCGCAGGCTTAGAAGAAAAGGAAGACATGCGTCAATCTGTAAGCAATGGCTTTCCAACCCCAGGACCCTTGGAAGAAGTACGTGGCTGGGAGGAGGAAGTTCCATATGCTGTCATCCTGATTGACCCCGAGGAGTCTGCTTCTCAAGCCTCTGCAAATTTGAGGCGCATGGGTAACCTCATGCTTGAAAGCCTGTGAAAGGACCCAAGAATATGTGGCATAAAGGAGAATGACCAAAACTGGTTGGCAACCCTCCCTGATCACCGTTATAAGGGGAAGGCCTCAGAACTCATCCCATCACCACAGAGTGCAGAAGATAAAATCACTTGAGGACACATTAAAGAGGATTTTATTGAACGTTTTTCCCGACTCCAGTAGGTTACAGTGTCGTGGAAAACGTTCTTTTGAGTCTTCTGTTGGTCAAGAGACTGGAGCACTGGAGAAGGCGTCCGCCTCAGTGAGGCATTTCGTAATTTTTTTAGTCCTCGCCGCCCAGGCCTGTCAGCTTCCACATCCCATCGGCAGCGTCTGCATCACATGGTGGACTATTACCTCGGGGCCAAAACAGAGATGGAGAGCTTTCCAGCTTACGATCCACTGGCTTACTGGGTCATGAGAATAAACCACTGGCCAGAACTTGCCCAGTAAGCTATAGAGTTGTTGGGCTGCCCTGCATCCAGTGTGCTTTCAGAACGGGCATTCAGTGCTGCAGGAGGTTTTGTGACTGATCATAAAAACGCGTCTGTCCAGAGACTCTGTGGACTTTCATAAAAATGAATCAGTCATGGATTACGAGCTATGAAGCCCCTGATGCCGATGTCACCAATTGAGTTTTTTTTGGATGTGGAATCTCTGCACGACTTCGAGGCTGGACCAAGCTGGCAACCTCTTACCCTCCTCTCCCTCTACAGTTGTCATTAGGTTACCAGTATCTAATCATTTTTGAGGAGCTGCCTCCATTCACCATACATCAATTTTTTTTACCTATTCCAACACACTTGCGCTGTAGCTCCCACTCCAATTCCCTCCTCCTTCGAGGCTGCCTAGCTTTGAGGGTGTTCAATAATTTCATCTGGAACAATGTTTTTGGTATAGGTTTAATAGGCACAATGAACACCCAAAGACCATTTTTTAAGCACCTGTTTGACAGGTGCATATCATTGCAATTTTTTTGGCCTTCATCAAGAGCACCTCTATAGGGTTATGGTGGGAAGGTGTCACCAACATCCAAACACCAATTTTTCTGCACCTGTTTGACAGGTGCATATCATTGCAATTTTTTTTACAGAAAGCCCAATTCTTGCCTTCATGAAGAGCACCTCTATAGGGTTATGGTGTGAAGGCACCATTGACAACCAAAGCCCAATTTTTACGCACCCGTTACTTCTATCCAAAGTCAAAGTGACACCCTTAACTCACATTGTCTGCATTTGGGGACACTCACCCTCATGGATGTCAGATTAGGAGCAGCGGCTGTGTCTGTATAGCCTCTGCATCCCAATTCACATGAATAGGACTGTGAAAGCACGAATACCTGTGCATCCCTTGTAGGCAAAACATAGCCCTCACACGGGTGTAGGCTTAAGAACACCAGTATGAATGAACATTGGTGATTCTTTTCTATACCCACTGTAGCTGAATTGGCTCTCAGCCAATCCAGCCCTGCTTATGATTCCTCTGTTGCAAGCTACTCGGGCTAATTGTACTAGTGTTAATTCCACCAAATGTAGTGCTTATCTCTTCACAGACAAACGGGTATACTCTCACCTCCAATATCTGACCCAAATTTATTTTAGGTCGAAATATCGCCTTTTCCCTTTAAACCGGGTCGGTATAACCACAAGTATTCTACAGAACAGGATCCCCCTGGAACACAATCCATCTCCATCCTCCTTGGCCATACAATATTCTTTCTTCCAAAGCTCAAACAAAATAGACCATCATAGTATAAAACGTTTCCCACCAATATTTTTTTTTAAATACCATTAAAAACTTGCATTAAACAGTGCACTGCTGGTGCACCACAGTAAAACATGCTCCTATCCCTTTAACCACTTCAATACAGGACACTTACACCCCCTTCCTTCCCAGACCAATTTTCAGTTTTTACACTTTGAATGACAATTACTCAGTCATGTAATACTGTACCCAAACAAAATTTTTATCATTTTTTTCACACAAATAGAGCTTTCTTTTGGTGGTATTTAATCACCTCTGGGGTTATTTTTTTGTGACATAAGTGAAAAAAAGAACGAATTTTTTGAAAAAAAACACTTTTTTAGTTTCTATAACATTTTGCAGATAAGTAATTTTTGTTCATAAATTTGGGCCAAAACCTATACTACTACCTATCTTTGGTAGAAATAACCAAATTGGTGTATATTATTTGGTCTACAAGCTATGGTGCCAATTATTGAAAATTGATCACGCCTGATGTACTGATGGCCCATCTCATTTCTTGAGGCTCTGAAATGTCAGGACAGTACAAATACCCCCCAAATGACCCCTTTTTGAAAAGTAGACAGTCCGAGGAATTTAGTAAGAGGCATGGTGAGTTTTTTGAAGGTATAATTTTTTCCAACAATTCTTGGGAAAATGAAGAAATTATTATTTTTTTTTTTTACACAATATTACCATAACAAGTTATTTCTCACACACATTATATGCATACTTCCAACTACACCCCAAAATACATTCTGCTACTCCTCCCGAGTATGGCAATACCACACGTGTGAGACTTTTTCACACCCTGGCCACATAGAGGCCGAACATGCAGGGAACACCGTCAGGCGTTCTAGGAGCAGAAATTTCACATCGAATTTCCTAATGACCTATTACACTTTTGAAGGCCCTGGAGCACCAGGACAATGGGATTACCCACAAAATTACCACATTTAGGAAAGCAAACACTCCAAAGTATAATCTATGAGGCATTATGAGTCTTTTGAAAGGTTCATTTTTTTCCACAAGTCTTTGAAATACGCAGAAAGAACATTAAAACTTTTTGATTTTTACACAAAGTGGTCAATTTATAAAATATTTCTAACACATAGCATAAATTTCACCCAAAATGACATTCTGCTACTCGTCCAGAGTATGGTGATACCACATGTGTGAGACTTTTACACAGCCTGGCCACATAGAGGTCCAACATTGAAGTAGCACCTTTAGGCATTCTAGGAGCATAAATTACACATCTAATTTCATTCCTACCTATCACACTTTTGAAGGTCCTGGAGAACCAGGACAATGGAATTACCCTCAAAATGACCCATTTTGGAAAGCAAACAACCCATCGTATAATCTATGAGGCATTATGAGTCCTTTTGAAAGGTTAATTTTTTTCCACAAGTCTTTGAAATACACAGAAAGAAAATTAAAACTTTTTTATTTTACACAAAGTGGTCAATTTATAAGATATTTCTAACACATAGCATGTACATAGCAAGAATTACACCCCAAAATACATTATGCGATTCGTCCCGAGTATGGCCATACCACGTGTGAAACTTTTACACAGCCTGGCCACATACAGAGGTCCAACATGCAGGGAGCACCATCAAGTGTTCTAGGAGCATAAATTACACATAAAATACCCTAACTACCTATTACAATAGCACCAGGACAGTGGAATTACCCACAAAATTACCCCATATTCTATGAGGCATTATGAGTCTTTTGTACGGTTCATTTTTTTTCCACAAGTCTTTGAAAAACGCAGAAAGAAAACAAAAACGCTTATTTTTATTTTCATTGTTGAAAGAAAGACATAAGAAGTCTCATTTGCAATTTGCAAGAAGCCATGTGGGGGAGACAACAAACATGTGGAAGAAGGTGCTCTGGTCAGATGAGACCAAAATTGAACTTTTTGTCCGAAAAGCAAAATGCTATGTGTGGCGGCAAACGAACACTGCTCATCACCCTGAACACACCATCCCCACCGTGAAACATGGTGGTGGCAGCATCATGTTGTGGGGATGCTTTTCTTAAGCAGGGACAGGGAAGTTTGTCAGAGTTGATGGGAAGATGGATGAAGCCAAATACAGTGCAATCTTAGAAAAAAAACCTGTTAAGAGTCTTTAAAAATCTTGAGACTGGGACAGAGGTTCACCTTCCAGCAGGGCAACAACCCTAAACATACAGCCAGTTATAATGGCCCAAAGTCCAGACCTAAATCCAATTGAGAATCTGTGTCAAGACTTGAAAATTGCTGTTCAGAGACTCTCTCCATCCAATCTGACAGAGCTTGAGCTATTTTGCAAAGAAGAATGGGAAAAAATGATACTCTCTAGATGTGCAAAGCTGGTAGAGACATCCCTAAAAAGACTTGCAGCTGTAATTGCAGTGAAAGGTGGTTCTACAAAGTATTGACTCAGGGAGGTTAAATACAAATGCACACCACACTTTTCTGATATTTATTTGTAAAAAAAAAAGTGAAAACTATTTGTTAAATTCCTTCCACATCACAATTATGTGCTATTTTGTTTTGGTCTATCACGTAACATCCCAATAAAATACATTTACACCTTTGGTTGTAACATGACAAAATGTGGAACATTTCAAGGGGTACAAATACTTTTTCAAGGCACTGTATGTTTATAGTTGATTCAAACTCTGCCCTGGCTTCATCTGGTTCTGGTGAGGTGGCTGGAAACATTTGTTAATTTTCCTATCTGCAAATGGTGCAGTCTTCCCCTGGGCATGAGCCGGAGTGGATATGCATGCCACAGTTAGTGAATTTGCCCCATTCTGGTGGCAACTTCACACTTTAGGTGGAGGGCCTGGATTCCTATCTGGGCTCTTGCCTGAAATTATGCAAATTATACAAATAAATACCCACCTCTTCTTGTTGGCTTTGGGAGGCTTCCCTTCGAGGTTTCCAGGCCTGGTAGAGTCTTCCAACAGGCAAGTACACCTTGTCCAGTCATGATGTTGCCTACTTACTTTTTTTTTTCTTTAATCCAAATTCTTTTATTGATAATAAAGGTCAGGACAGAGAATAAAATATAAGCTACATTACATATACTTATTGTATAGGATATACATTCTTGCATAGAAATACCAGTCATGAAGGAGAAATAGACAGAACGTCCAAACCAGCATGAGCTGTAGTAATACATGTCTACAGAGCAGTGCAAAATAAATCCACTGAATAGGTGAGAGACGATTGATACACAATGAGCAACATCTCAGGGATTAATAAACATACCAAACGGTACCAAACAGTAGAAAAGGGTCGGCAACAAACGTGAGCTACAACTAAGGCTTCTGCCAAAATGCATCAGTGTTATTGTTTTACTGTCACTCTGATGTACCAATAAACTGCGCTTCAAGGATCTCAGTGTTGCCTGCTCTTTTCTACGGTTTGTGATGTTGGAGTGTGACGGGACACGTCAAGCTCAGGATCTGGTGTATGGATTGGGCTGTCCCTATAGAGAGCGCTGTTACTTGTCTATCTTCCATGCTGGGTTAATAAATATACCCCAGCAAAATATCTTGCCTTTAAACAGTTTCCATTAGGTGGGATCAACATAGAACAAAATACCAAGGATATCACCAGAGGTGGTACTCACAGCTGTAGTAGCCTATCCATCACTAATTTAGGGGGGCTAAACCTGGAATTCAGGGTCTAATGCACCCATTATACATACTAGGGGATTAGTAGGTATAGTAACTTGGGTGACTAATGAAATAGTGTGTACCACCTGGGTCCAGTAACGCCTACATTTCGGACACCTCCAGATCAGATGTATGAAATCACCTCAATGAGAATGGCATTTAGGACATAGAGGCAAGTCCCTCTTACCCCAGTCATGGAGTTTGGCTGACGTTCTATAGGCCCTATTTGAAATAAAAAGTTGTGAAAGTTTGTGGGAAGCAGACAGGGATACAAAGGGGATGGATTCCAAGGCCATATCACACGATGCTGCATACTTACTTAACTAAATCTTCCATCGTAACCCATAATGTGCAGGCTTTCCCCCTGAAGAGAACAGAGGTCTTTTAATACTATTATAAGCAGGGTGTAGATATTTTATTGCTACAGGAAACAAATTTCTCTCAAAACTCAGCCTCAAGATATCTTAGTGCCAAATATCCAACAGTATACCTGTCTAATGGCCCTGAGAGAGCGTTGCAATTTGCTTCTCAAAGGAGGTCCCGTTCACACCTGCCACAGTAGTTAGAGATAAAGAGGGTAGATCGTTTATGGTGGCAGGAGAGATTAATGATCAACCAGTCACCCTGATCTATTATTATGCCCCTAATATGGACCAATTTGAATCATTTCACAATAAGCTTGCAATTTTACTACCACAGGCAATTGGCCATGTGGCTTTGGGTGGGGACAGCAACATTCTGCTTAATCAAATGCTTGACAAATCCAATTCCCACAAAGCCAGTCTAAAGAATGTTCTGAAACAGTTGTAGAGTAGTAAAATTACTACATCACTATAACGTGATTGGCACTTGGTGAGAGTGTAACCCAATCACTAGAGACTACACGTTCTATTCGCACGTGCATGGTACCTACTCCAGCATTGACCATATTTTTGTGCTTACCCCATTGTTACCCTTTATTACGTCCGTTAAAATGCCAAGTACACCTTGTTTGGACCATTCCCCAGTACAACTGTCCCTCTCCGACTTGTGGATCAAACGACAATCCTCGTGGAGCCTCAATGCCTCATTACTCAATGACCAAATTTTATATAGGGAAATAGAGCTGGAGGTGCTAAACTTTATCAAGATAATTGCCCACATCTCCAATCCATAATTGGGCGGTCCCGTAAGTCAAAAACTGATACAGCAGGCCACCAGGACCACGCAAAATAAAGAAATGACAATTAAACAGGAGGCGGATTTGAAACATTTATCGCACAGCATAAATCCCCTCAGTTGGATCTTAGGCATAAAATCGATATGGTAAGCATAGCATTAAATTTAGGTATAACCACTCACTACGCTCTTGGCAAGGAAGCTTGTCCCTCATGTTTATACTCCGGCCACACTTAGTGTTACTAAACCCATGACCCTGCATTTACTATATCTCATCTCCCACAGTACACAGAACATGGAAATGCAATTATTTACTAAATATTAACTGCTACAGTAAATAGCTTTTCTCATCAGCAGTATATAGCAGTCTTGTGACTTCTATCAGTGTCTGGCCGAGCACCGGTTAATACTTGTAGGAGTTTTCATTCTCCTCTGACTGTCCTATGAGGCTGCATGACCCCTGACCCTCTGTCTTGACAGTGCTGATTGTCCCTGTGCTGATAACATGCTCCCTCCCAGAAAAAAAAACTTTCTAGCAATACACACTAAACTGAGCATGTGCAGAGTGCCCCCAAAGCTCTGTACTATAAGCAGATGGATTGGGGACAGAAAGAAGGGGAGTATCAGAGAAGACAGGATCAAACAGCCTTTTTACACAATGCAAAGGATTAAACCCTTAGGTTCCACAGTGAGTAAAACAAGCATGCTTTACTGTATAATCAGATTGATTTTACTGTTGTGGATTTAGTAACACTTGAAAGAATGGCCAACCACCTCAGAATCCACAGCTTATCTTACGTAGATTTTAAAACGTCTATTCTTTACTTGCAGCCGGATTCTTTCTCAAGAACACAGGCAGACAGCTTCTATTTTGCTGCCCAAATTACATACGGTTCATATGGAATTAATAGAAAAAGAGTTTACAGAACTTGAAGTTTAGGCAACAATTAAAAGCGAGCCTAGGAGATCAAAATGTCACGTCAAATGTTAACTGGTTATCGCTCTATTCAGTGAGACCTTATATTTCCAGTTAACAAGGGCTTCTGTGTGGCGAGTGTAGATAAGTATGCAGGGTTTACAGTTCATTCACATTATTTTACCTTAAAGTGGATGTATCCTCTAACATAAGTTTTTTTTTTTTTACTATAATCTAATATTCTATGTTATTGTTATTTAAACTATCCTATTTATAATCCAAGAAAAGTCCTCTTACTTTACCTGAAAGATATTATATTTTCCTTCTGCTATCCTGTTCAGCGACGCCATTTTCAAAGAGGGCTTCCGCATCTTGTACACTTCCCTATTTCTGCGCTCACTTCTTATTCCGGTCCGTAATCCCGCGCACGTGCATAACTAAATAAATTTCGTCCTCTTATTTGTTTCCGGTTACTATGGAAATGGAGAAGAGCCAATCATGAACTTTCCTCCACGCCTCCTCTTTTGTCTTGCAAGATGCTGGAGGGGCTGACGTCAGCAATAGGAAATGACGCCGCCCGTATACCCCAAACATTTACGGCGGAGTCCATCGCCTGCCGTAATTTACCAATATACTGCGCATGCGCGGGCGACATCACGGCAGAAAAAAAAACATATATCTGAAGAATGAAGGAGGTAGGAACGCTGAAATACAGTGCTATGACACATTATTTATTATATCATTGTAATGCATAACACGTATTAAAATGATGATACAACCACTTTAATGCACGCACTTTGAACATGTGCTATTGCTCATTTTACATGTGTTGTGTTAAGGGGCCTAGTCATTTGTGGCCCACAATGCGCTTAAATCGTGATTGGCATCGTGACAACACAAGTTAAATTTAAGTGCATAGATTGCCACTGCAGCACATGGGTGTTAATGAGCCCTTGGATGTATCTTAAGTATTCTTATTAACCACATCAATACTGGGCACGAAAATCCCCTTCCTGTCCAGGCCATTTTTCAGCGCTATCACACTTTGAATGACAATTACTCAGTCATGCAACATTGTACCCATATGAAATTTGCGTCTTTTTTTCACACAAATAGAGCTTTCTTTTGGTGGTATTTAATCATTAGTGGGTTTTTTATTTTTTGTGCTATAAATAAAAAATGACTGAAAATTTTGTGAAAAAATGCTTTTTTCTTTGTTTCTGTCAAAAAAAATTAGCAAATTAGTAATTTTTCTTCATAAATTTTGGCCAAAATTTATACTGCTACATATCTTTGGTAAAAATAACCCAAATCGGTGTATATTATTTGGTCCTTGTGAAAGTTATAGAGTCTACAAACTATGGTGCCAATCATTGAAAATTGATCATACCCGATGTACTGAAGGCCTATCTAATTTCTTGAGACACTAACAAGTCAAGAAAGTACAAATACCCCCCAAATGACCCCTTTTTGGAAAGTAGACATTCCAAGGTATTTAGTAAGTTGCATGGTAAGTTCTTTGAAGTTGTAATTTTTTCCCACAATTCTTTGCAAAATTAAGATTTATTTATTTATTTTTTACAAAATTGTCATATTAATACGTTATTTCTCTCACATGGCATATGTATACTTGCAACTACACCCCATGCATTTTTTTTACACAAAGTCGTCCATTTACAAGATATTTCCAATATATAGCATGTACATAGCAAAAATGACACCCCAAAATACATTCTGCTACTCCTCCTGAGTATGGCGATACCACATGTGTGAGACTTTTTCACAGCCTGGCCATATACAGAGGTCCAACATGCAGGAAGCGCCATCAGGTATTCTAGGGACATAAATTACACATCTAATGTCATGACGACCTATCATACTTTTGAAGGCCCTGTAGCACCAGGACAATAGAATTGCCCACAGAATGACCCCATTTTGGAAAGCAAACACCCCAAGGTATAATATATGAGGCATAATGCGTCTTTTGAACGATTCGTTTTTTACAGAAGTTTTTGGAAAATGTGGGAAAAAATGAAAACGCATTTTTTTTTTACACAAAGTCGTCCATTTACAAGATATTTTAAACACATATAATGTATATAGCAAAAATGACACCTCAAAATACATTCTGTTACTCCTCCTGAGTATGGCGATATCACATGTGTGAGACTTTTACACAGCCTGGCCACATACAGAGGCCCAACATTGAAGTAGCACCTTCAGACGTTCTATGAGCATAAATTGCACATCTCATTTCTCAACCACCTATTACAATTTTGAAGGTCCTGGAGCACCAGGACAATGGAATTGCCCATAAACTGACCCCATTTTGGAAAGCAAACACCCCAACGTATAATATATGAGGCATAATGAGTCTTTTGAACATGTCATGTTTTTCCAGAAGTTTTTGGAAAATGTGGAAAAAAAATGAAAACCTTTTTTTTTTTTTTTTTTTTTTACACAAAGTCGTCCATTTATACCATATTTGCAACACATAGCATGTACACAGCAAAAATGACACCCCAAAATACATTCTGCTACTCCTCCCGAGTATTGAGATACCACATGTGTAAGACTTTTACACAGCCTGGGCACATACAGAGGCCCAACATCCAAATAGTACCATCAGGCGTTCTAGGAACATAAATTACACAAATAATTTCCTGAGAACCACACATCATCAAATAGCATGTACATACCAAGAATTACACTCCAAAATAAGTTCTATTATTACCAGTGGTTTTAGTAGTGTCCACCGAGGAGAGCATTGGTCCAGGCAGCAGGCAGGGATGTGCTTAGCGACGGCAATAGTAGTTATCCAGGCAGCAGGCAGGAATATTGTCTATAGTTAGTAAAAGGACATTGTCAGCACAGCCAAAGCATTTGTCCATAGAAATTGTCCAGACAGACAGCCAGCACAGCCATAATATTGGTCCTGGTACATTGTTACCTGCACTCACTCACTGTACAGCTCTCCAGTCCTTCATAAACATGCTGCCTCTTGCTACAGCTAATTACTCCCATAGCCCAGGTAGCAGGCAGAGGTGTGGTCAGGTCATGCAGCAAGCAGAGGCATGATGGCAGTAAGTCAGCAGCAGGCTGAGGGCCTCATTCGTGTAAGACCTGTGCACAGGGGCACAGGGGTAGAGGCTTCTCCCACTCTTCGCTTTGAAGCCTCCGGGCAACCAGTCCCTAATGCGGAAATTACAAAACCCGGAGTAAACAAAAAATTTGTTTTCTCCATCCCTCCGGAAAAACAAATTCTGGTGCTCCTCACATATGTGAGACCCCTGTGTACTACTGTAGCAGGGCAATAGATCAGTCCAAGTGGTAGGCAAAAGCATAATCGATAACAGGCCAGAGTCAGTTCATGAGCAAGCAGTCCAAACGGTAGGCAGAAGCGTAGTTGATAAAACAGGCCAGGGTCAGTGCACGTGCAAGCAGTCCAACCAGTGGGCAGAAGCGTAGTTGATAAAACAAGCCAGGGTCAGTTCACATGCAAGCAGTCCAAATGTTAGGCAGAAGCATAGTCGAAAAACAGGCCAGGGTCAGTTCACGTGGAAGGAAGTGGCATGGTTATTTGGGGAAGCATGAAAATAGTCAGCACAGATGATAAAAATTGGGTAATATATGGGCAAATATTTTAGGGATGTGTGGTACACTCTGAAGCATTCACCAATACAAAGGCCAGGTTCGGAGGGACACTGGGGACATCTTTGTGGAATCCTCTCTTGCTGCATACTCTGTATCTTTTTTGGTGCCTTTGGCCTGTTTCAGATGGGGGAATGTTGTCCGGGAAGTGGCGCTCATGAAGTAGGCTAACTGCATCAGAGCGAAGGTTTTCTGGGGGGGGGGGGGGGGG
>BLSH010083375.1:528253-540293 GCA_018402905.1 Glandirana rugosa | reverse complement strand
CCACCTCCTGTACTGTGATCGCATCCTCTGCAGTCTCTGAGGGGGAGCCTGGGGGGGAGTCAAGAGTGGGAGCGCCATCAGGAGGGGGGCCACAGGAGGAGTCAGACCAGAGCCGCCAACCTGGAGCCATCTGAGTAAGCCCTGCACAGTGCACCTGAGAGGAGGTCAGTGACAGCGCCGCCAGGCCAGTCTGAGGGGGGGGGCACTGATGTAAGGGGGAAGTGAATACAATAATGTAAGGGGGCACTGATATAAAGGTTCCCCCTTATATGAGTAACCCCCCATTTACCTTAGTGTATTCAGTCTGAGGAAGTGGTCACCAGAGCCCCTTCCCCCCATCAGAGTTCTCGGCATTCCCCTTTACATCAGAGTCTGCAGGATTCCCCCTTATAGTGCAAGGGGGGACTCTGAGGACCCTGATGTAAAGGGGAACTCTGATTTGAAGGGCAATGCTGCAGACCCTGATGTAAGTGGGAACTGATGTAAAGGGGAACGCAGTGGACTCTGATATAAGGTGGTCTTTGTTAACCAGAGCCCCCCTTACATCAGATTTCACCCTTAGATCGTGATCTGCAGCGTTCCCATTTACGTCAGAGGTCCCTTGCATTGTAATAGGGAATCCTGAGGACTCTGATGTATGGGGGAACTCGGTGCTGGCTGGGTTATATTAACCTGACCTTCATGTAAATTGAGAAATATGGTTTTTGACTTTTGTTTAAAGTGATTGTAAAGGCAGAAGGTTTTTCCTATCTTAATACATTCTATACATTAAGATAAAAAGCCTTCTGTTTGCAGCAGCCCCCCTCCGACCCCCTAATACTTACCTGAGCCCATTTCTATCCAGCAATGTTGCAGGAGTGTCTTGGCTGCCAAGACTCTCTCCTCATTCGCTGAGGCGGTAGTGTGGCGCCATTGGCTCCCGCTGCTTGCTGTGGGGACACATAACAGGAGGGAGGGACCAAGAGAACAAAAGAGGGACCCGAGAAGAGGAGGATACGGGCCACTCTGTGTAAACCTGTTTGTTATTTTTAACCAAAAAAGAGACTTTACAATCACTTAAACACATTGCTAATAGCACTAGCTACATTTTTATTTTTCAAATATTGAGATTTGCACCGTTTAGCACGGAAACGGAAGGGTTAGGTACTTTTTTGCAGCGTCAGTAAAAAAAAATGTGGCTGTCAGCAAATGTAATGATTTTTGCCAGTAAAAAAAAACCCAACGTATACCGTTTGTAAATTTTGGTGTCCTATCAGTAAATTTCACATTGAGGCAACACTGTTCCTCATAACAGCTTCAGCACTTTCTAGAACATACCCAAGCCCTGACTTAAAGTATAACCAAAGGTAACATTTTTTTTAGTTTTAGATACAGCGGAGAGGGATTAGCACACCGGTCAGGTGCTGTCTGTGCCCGTTAGGGAGATTCACCCTCTCTGTTAGTCATGTTTACCATTATCACCAAAAGTGAAAGAAGATCCCAAATGTGGAGTTGTTACCATAACAGGAATGGAGGGGAAATCTTCCAATGGGGACACCACCAGTTATGGTGGCCCTGGAGACAAGAGATTCCCTCACTTTTGAGGGGATTTTCTCGCTTTTGAGGGGTTTCCCCTCCCTTCCAGTTTCAGTTGTAGGGCAGGAAGTGAAGGGAAATCTCATCAATGGGACACAGATGGCAAAAATCGACAGGGGTTATAACCCTCAGTTACAATAGCACTACAGATAGAAAAAATACTCAGTTTACCTTATTTTAAGTTCTATAATATCCAAAGCCTACAAGATAAATTGGGAAGAAGTTATCAATTCTGTTGTATAGCAAACATGCTAAACAGGAGCAGTTAGATTTATCATGATGGCCCTCAAAGCAGTATTAAACCCAAAAGCAAAGTTGAATTAAATTGCAGCTTACCAAGTCTTAGATGTGTTGTTTTTTAAAAGAACAAGCTCTCTTCCAGATATATCCGTTTATTTAACACTAGCAAGGGTGCTTACGATGATCAGCTTTCATTTATGTAAAACCTTTGTCCCCCCAAAAAAAAAGGTTTGCTGTAACTCACTATAAAGTGGGATCTGGAGTTTGGCTTGAATTTGTTAGTTTAATTAAATCTGCTAGGTTTATCTTACACTCCCTTCCTCCCACAGACAGACAATGCTGCGGTCCAAAAGGTGTTCCTTCATCCACAGTGGGGCACTCTAATACAGGAGGTGTGTTACTGGCCAGATCACCAGATGAAAACAGAGGGAAAAAGCCTAAAAAAAAAGAAAACGAATGCAGCCACCACATTTACTGAATGGTAAACTGCAATTTATTACATTTTTGGTTTGGGGTTTAATACCGCTTTCATTCATATAATTCACACTTGGCTGCTGTAAAATTGTTCTGCGCCAAAATAAAACCACCCCTGACCTCTGGTTAATTGTGTATAAAATTAGCTGAAAGAAAATGTGCCTCATCTCCCTTGACTAATCTGCTGCAGGTAACTGCTCTGGATTACAGATGCAAGAGCAGAAAACACACGACAACTGTTGCACAGAGTTTGCCAACTGACAGGCAGCCTGATTTGCACATCAATTTGTCACCAATTTACTTTATAACTGTCCCTTCTTAGGCTTCTTGCAGACAGCTCTGTCCAGCTGCAGTGCATTAAACAGCCTGCAGAGGGCCCTGGCATCTTGTCACATCATTCAGTCCTATGCAAAGTTCTTTACTGATAGAATACATCTAAGCACAAATGCAGTCAGCTTAGTTAAAGGTGGGGCTTGTAACATAAATAGAACACTGTGCACCTTTACAGACTAAAATTCGGGGCCATTTAGATGATTAGTTACCAGTAGCCAGATATGTAGCTAGGAAGGCAGCCTGGTGAACAAGATGGATAAAAATTTAAATAAGGGCCAATTCATATAGTCGGTATCCTCTAAATCAAGTTTACATTCAGCCTTTTCTGTCTGGAGATTATGTCACTTCCGGACCGCCCACCATGGATATATGTTGCAACTTTGCCTTTAAATAATTAGATAGCTGCCATAACCCGGTATTTTTTTAAACAGGGGGCAGTCCGCTTTCACATAAATGATCACTTTTATGGGCACCCCTCCCGCCAGTTCCCAGTAATCTCTGGCGCTTACCTTACCCAGCGGTATCAGCGGAAACAATCCGATCCTCGGGATGGATGGGCAGGCGGTCGAGTGAGGGCAAGATGGCGCCCACTCGATTCTATGCCCTTGGCGGACCAGAGCAACGTCAAACGTCACTTCCGCCCTCTGGCCTTAAAAGGGACACTTTTTTAAAAATAGAAAATAAAGATTTTTTTTATTTCTTTTAAGTGTAAAATGTGAAATCTGAGGTCTTTTTGACCCCAGATCTCACAATAAAGAGGCCCTGTTGTGCTTTTTTTCTATTACAAGTGATCCAATTTTTTTTTTAAAGGGACAGTGTAAAAATAAAAAGTAAAATAAATAAGAAAAAAAAAATTAAAGCGCCCAGTCCCTCCAAGCTTGCGCGCAGAAGCGAAGCGCATACGCAAGTTGCGCCCACATAGGTAAACCGTGCTCAAACCACACATGCGAAGTATCACGGAGATTGTTAGAGTGAGAGCAATAATTCTAGCACTAGACCTCAACTCAAAACTGGTAACCTGTAGAAATTGTTAAATGCCGCCTATAGAGATTTTTAAGTGCCAAAGTTTGTCGCCATTCCACGAGCAGGCATCATTTTGAAGCATGACATGTTAGGTATCAATTTACTTGTTGTAACATTATCTTTCACATCATAGAAAAAAAATTGGTCTAACTTCACGGTTTTCTTATTTTTGAATTAAAAAAATATATATATATTTGTTTTAAAAATTGCGTTTGTAATTGCGCAAATAAGGAGTGACAAAGTATTGCAACATTTTATTGTCTAGGGCGTCTATGAAAAAAATATATAATATTTGGGGGTTCCAAGTAATTTTCTAGCAAAAAAAATATATATATTTTAACTTGTAAACAAGTGTCAAAATTAGGCCTGGTCCTTAAGTGGTTAAGCAGAAAACCAGTTAACCCGCAAAGCCACAACTGTTTAGTAATATTCAGAAGAACTTTAGTGGAAACTTGCACATTTCAGATCGCCACCTAGTGGCTGAAATACAATACGACATTTTAACAAATTATGAGCTATATTATAAGATTTCAGTGTTGTGATTTTGTAGCAATTGTAATTTTTAAAGGTACAGCTATGGCACATCTAGCATGTACTGCTATAACCCATAAAGCACAATCTCATCTGACACAATTTAAGAAAGGCCATCAAGAGCATTTGTTATGTAGGTGTAAGTTATGATTACATGTTCCTATATGCAAGTACAGGTTTTTTGAAGGTAACCAGTCACAAGAGTCACTTTTGATTTCCTACCTGAAAATGCTATCTGTCGGGCTATCATGTTGGCCCTCAGGCTTTAATACATTACAGTCACTCATTTGGAATAAAGATACAAAGAAGAACTTTTCTACGGCTATACCGACCATAAACAACAAAATGGGATAGAACCCAGCAAATGAGTTCTAATCAAAGGGCAAGCAGCAGTCTCTCCTTCAAAACTTTATTGAATACACAATAATACAAAAATCAGAACCCAGAGTGGCTTGCATGATTCAAGGTAAAAATGACAACGTTGTCAAATCTAAAATATGCCCTGGGTCATACGCACGTCCTCACTCAAACGCTATGCCAGCAGATGTATAAAGAATAAAAATAAAATGCAGGGAGGTTAACAGCCCACAGTCCAGCATACCTGTTTGAGGTCAAGGATTCAGACAGAAATTGAGCTAGCATATCAGCACAAAAGCCAGGCAACTAGTATTTTCAGAAACAGGCCAATGGTAGCCTCCATTTCTTTCATTTCATGCGTTCACTTTTTTTTTTTTTAATGTTAAAGTTTTAGCTTACACAAATCAAAGCAACTCTGTAATCCTTAATACATCATTAAAGTGTAACTCCGCTTTTTTTTTTGAGAAAAAAAAAACATTCTCCTCTGGGTGATCTGTGTACATTGCAAGGATTTTAACAAAGTTTGTTGCAGATTCCTACCTTTTGTTATTCTGAAGAAATCCCTGCGTGTTTGTCTGTGTCCATGTGGGAAAGTGGGTCTAATGGGAGTGATTTTATAATCAATCAGCTGCTGCACCTGCAGGGCACTAATGAAGAAAGCTGCTGGGCCTGCATCCATGGGCGTCCGCAGGGAGGGGCAAGGGGGGGCAAGTGCCCCCCCCCTGGAATCAGAGATCGCAAGGTGTCCACCATAGGTGTGTGCACGGTTGTGCCCAGGCACGCACACCCTAATCACCCAAGTGCAGCGCACAGAGTGTGAGCAGTTGCTGGGCGCTGGAACACTCTCCATGTACAAGCACCTGGCACAGGAAGGTAGATTACACTGTGGATGGCAGCCGGCAGTCTAGCATCCGGAGGCAGCACACACAAAACCCTTCCTGCTCTCCCAGCTCTGCATATACAGACAGAGGAGGGGGCAAGGTGGGTTTTCCACAGCCACTCAAGCCTGCAGCCTGTATCAACAGGAGCCTGACCTGCCACTGTGAGTTATAGACAACTCTCTTCTGTGGGGGGAAGAGAGCTCTGTGGGGGGGATTGGGTATGCATACTGGCATAGCACACGCCTGGAATCTGCACCCTGTACATAGCAGACACCTGGAATCTGCACCCTGTACATAGCACACGCCTGGAATCTGCACCCTGTACATAGCACATGCCTGGAATAAAGTCTGCCATTTCCCCCTTAAAAATAAATAATTGCAAGTCGCGGCTAAGCCCCTCCCATTCATGACATGAAAGGGGCGGAGCATGGGTGAACTTAAAATGATGCCCCCCCCCTGAAAAAAGTTCTGCGGACGCCCATGCCTGCATCCCTTTAGGCCCGGTTCACAGTGGTGCGATATATGCTCTGACTTTGGGAGCAGGTCACACAATGAGTATAAAACAATGGTTCCCTATGAGAGCCATCTTAACTAGTCCGACTTGTGTCGCTCTGACTTTGAAAAAGGTTTCTGAACTACTTTGGTCTGACTTGGGCATGATTTCAGCCTATTGATTTGAATGCAAGTCGAATCCAAGTCGGATCATCATCTCAACTGATCCGACTTGTGGTATGTGCTCTGAGAGACAGCGGGAGCCGACAACAGCGGGAGCCAGCATCTGGAGAACCGGCAGAAGACAGTGGAGGGAGAAGAACCAGAGGAAGAAAACTTTAGTGGAAGGAGAAGATATGCTGGAGCTATGACAGGGGGCATTCTTAGTTTTTAATAAAGGACCTTGTAAAAAAAACCTGTGTACTGGTTTTATTTATTTTTGAATTTTTGGGTGAATGAGCACCCCCCCCCATGTTGAGGACATGTGGCCTGGTATGGTTCAGGAGGGGGGTGCTCGCTCGCACCCCCCTTTCCTGACCTGTGGCGCTGCATGCTCAGATAAGGGTCTGGCATGGATTTTGGGGGGACCCCACGTCTTTTTTTTTTTTTTTTTTTTTTTTTTTTTTTTTAATTTTGGCATGAGGTTCCCTCCCTCAAGATTCATACCAAACTCAAAGGGCCTGGTATTGTTGGATGAGTCAGATCACGTTCATTGAAGTCACATTGAAGTCATCTGACTTCCATGTCGGAGCAGTGTGAATCCCACCTCAGATGTGATTTCCTATTGGGAGTATCTCACCTAAAATGACATTTTTGTTGCAGGGGATGCCTGACATCTGACTTGCATCTTAGTGGAGATTTCTGAGAAAATCAGTGAGCCGATCACACATGCAGGAAATTATGTTTCTGGTGGGAGTTTTGTACACATTCTGTGTACAGAACACTTCCAGGTAGCCATATTGCATTGTATTTTCAGAAAATTACAGCAGCTGCAGATTGATAAAGCAAGGTCCACTTTTATAACATTGACTTCTGGTTCAGATATGTGCGATCTCAGAGACTGCATGTGATTCGCGCCCGCACTGCAGGTGCTGATCACATGCGATCTCTGAGCTGTGCGAGTTCAGCCATACAGTTGTATGGCTGAACTCGTACTAGATTCGCAAAAAAAAGGTACATGTACCTTTTTTTTCCCCTCACCTATGTTCTCACCTATGCGATCCGATTCATGTGCGAGTGCACAGTTTGCACTGCAATCTGTGAACAAAACTGGGGGTGTCATTAACTTTGTAATGACACCCGCAGCGGTTCGCAGAAGGCAGTGTGAACTGCCTGCGGGAGAGGAGCGATGCGGGAACCGACTCTGTAACCGCGCTGGTTCCCGCATCGCACATATCTGAACCAGGGCTCAATTACAATATCATTAGTGTCGCAATTGTATACACTATATTCGTTTTTCTTTATTTGCTATTTTTTTCCCCACAAAAGTGGAGTTACCCTTTAAATGTATTTGTAAAATGCAAGCAGTGTAGGTACCTGAGTTTTACCTTGCCTCAGCCTTCTGAAGTTCATGTACACCAAGGCTTGAGTGTGAGAGGAAGAAGTATCACAGACAGCCAATGTGCTGAAAAGAAGCATGCTGATAGTAAAAGAAAACAGCATAACAGATGAGCTCATCACTATGCCACTTCTCCTTTCACTGTCCAGTCACCGACTGTGGCAGGTACAAGACATCTAGGGCTCAGGTGAAGTGGGTTGAATGATGCTGACCATCAGACTGAGGACATCTAGCAAAAGAAACAAGTTCTGCAGGGAAAATGTCTAGGTTACAGGGGAATATAGTAGCAGCAGCTGGTTTTGTTATTTTATAAGTGGTTTTAAACCTAAAAATAAAAATGTAATATATTGCCGATTACCCATCCTTTAATGTGGTGGCTGCATTCCTTTTTCCACCTGATGATCTGGCAAGTAACTCACTTCCTGTCTGAGTGTCTCCACTCTACGAAGGAGCAAAAGAGCCACCCTTGGACAGCAGCACTGTCAATCTGGGGAGATGTTCATGTTTGCTGAATTAGCAAATTCAGGTGGGAACATTTGTACGAATATTCGTACAAGAATCCTTAGTACATTTGATGACTTGTCGAATATTGTTCAAAAGTAGTTCAAAATTGAATAGGCTTTTAACATTCGATTTTGGAATTAATGTAATTTGCTGAACAAAAACCACATACATTGTTAGAAACATTCAAGAAACAAAATTTCCATCCTGCTCCTTTGACTTTTCTCCTCACTGTGGTCAAAAATGAACATTGTTTTGACCCCATTAATGATTAGAAAATTTAAAAGCCCTTTCCTAAAACAAAAACATTTTTAATAGTGTATATAGCCAGCTTAACAAATCCAAACTGAACTCCAGCTAACACTTTTCATGCATTTACAGTAAGTCTTTTTCCTTTTGGAATAAATGTTTTACATAAATGAATAAAAGATGACCATTGTGAGCAACCATCAGTGGTAAATGTTTTTCTCAACCCTCTAAATAGCACTTTTGCTGGACAGCTTGGTCTGTTGACGTTAAGTTGAAAAACAACAGACTTACCGACTGGATCAACAGGTGCAAATAAAAGTAAAAAAGAAACAGAAAACAAATGCAGCTACTACATCTAAGAACTAGTAAGCTGAAATATATTTGTGTTTCTTTTTTTTTTTTTTGAAGTTTAATCACCTCCCGACCACCGTATGCAGAATGACGGCCAGGAAGTGGTTCAGTTATCCTGACTTGGCGTCATATGACGTCCTCAGGATAACATGTCGGCGTGCGCCCAGGGGGGGACGCGCATCGCAGCGATCGGTGGTGTGGGGGGTCAGTCTGACCCACCGCATTACCGATCTCGGTAAAGCGCTTCCATCGGAAGCCCTTTACCATGTGATCAGCCGTGACCAATTACAGCTGGTCACAGTGTAACACAGGAAAGCCGTTTATCGGCTTTTCCTGTACTCAGGTCTGCAGACCTGAGTAGTGGAGAGACGATCGGCTGTTCTCCTGACAGGGGGGGGTTTGCGGATAGTTTATCAGCACAGCTCAGTGCCACCTTCAGATGCCACCCTAGACCACCAGGGAATGGGCCCCTATCAGTGCATCTGCCCACTAGTGCTCACCAGTGCCCCTATCAGTGTGTACCAGTGCCCCTATCAGTGCGTACCAGTGCCACATATCAGTGCCCACCAGTGCCACCTACCAGTGCCCAGTGCCACCTATGAGTGCCCATCAGTGCCACTCATCAGTGTCCATCAGTGCTGCATATCAGTGCCCGTCAGTGCTGCATATCAGGGCCACCTATCAGTGCCCGTCAGTGCTGCTTATCAGTGCCACCTAATAGTACTCATCTTTGCTGCATATAAGTGCCTCATCATCAGTGCCAATCATTACTGCCTCATCTGTGCCCGTCAGTGTAGCCTCATCAGTGCCCATCAGTGATGGAGAAAATGTACTTATTTACAAAGTTTTGTGACAGAAAATTTTTTCGGTCTTTTATTTGTAGCGCAAAAAAATAAAAACAGCAGGGGTGTTCAAATACCACCAAAAGAAAGCTCTATTTGTGGGAACAAAATGATAAAAAATTTGTTTGGGTACAGCGTCGCATGACCGCGCAATTGTCATTCAATTTTGTTTCTTGTTGAAAAACACAGCATTCAGATACAATTGGGACATCCAAAAGCAGTCCATCTGAGGGCTGGGCAACAGCAACAAAACACTTAACAGGCCACAAAACAGAACATGGGGCTGCCTGCACCTCAAAGTGTTGTCCGAGGGACCCTGCACCCTTACACGGAAAATACAAATTACTGCCAGCGCCTATATTATAGGGAGGCATACTGTGTAACGAGGCTTGTAAACACCTTTTTAGGGTGATCTTCAGGCCGGTCACATGACTTGCGGCCGCTGTATACCTCCGATATATGGCTACTGCAGGAGCAGCCAAGATCTCCCTCCTGATGTTAGCCGGGGAAGTGACGTGGCCACTCAGCTCCTCCCGCAGAAGCCCTGTATCAGAGATGTAAAGCAGCCGCGAGTCACATGACCGGCCTGAAGATAACTCTACAAACGGTATTTACAAGCCTTGTTTTTAGAAAAAAACGTAGAGTGGTATGCCTAACTATAATAGAGGGGCTGGCAGTGACCATTGTAAGTTCTTTATTTTTACTAATAGCAGCGGCGGCAATGCGGGGGGGGGGCAAGATAGAGACACAGAGCTGACAGGCCGGGTGGAGGGGGAGAATGAGAGCAGAGAGGACAGCTGTGGATGACGGAGGGACATACGCTGACAACAATGGTCAAAGCAAAGAGGGGGGAAACAGGAAGTGGAGGGATCAGGGAGGTTTACAGTTTAGAGGGGGACAGATTACACAGCACAAGCACTATGCTGTTTAATCTGCTTTAAGGGAACAGGATCTGATTTTTTTGGCTTAACAAACACTTTAACATAACCAAATTCAGATTCTATGAATATATAAGTGAACACAAAGGAAGAGATAGCTGAGAGAGAACAAAGGTCTTATCAAAGAATGGAAAGCTAGCAGTCTCTGAAACAAGAACTAAACCTTGATTGTACTCAGGGCCAACTGTTAATCCAGTCCTGATTGTAAAAAGGTGAGCAGTTTCTGGGATGAAAGGCGCTTTCCTCACACCAAGTAAACCATGCCTTCCATGTGCAATGTTAGACCATGTGTGGGGTACACTTCCTGGCTTTTTAACATTGTGGAAACACCTGCACAGGTCTTGGAATGCCTTTGTCCGTAGGGGCCACTCCCCCAGATTTAGGTGCTGCCGTCTGAGGAAGTCTGCCTGTCAATTGTCCACACATGGTATGTAAATGATGGACAAGGCTGGACTGTAAAGTTCTACCCAAAACAGAATCTTTTCTACTTCTCTTGCAACAGCAAGGCTTCTGGCTTTTTCCAGATGTACACTACTGCTGTGACAATGTTCAGGTACAATAATTTTTATTGTAAAAAAAGCTCAATCACCCACTCAGGGGTACAGCACATCAAACATATAAGGACATGGGCAAGGATGTGATCAACTAGGTATTTTAGAAATACAAGACATCCCCTGAGCGACTTAGGGGTATAAGCCATAGGTCCACATATGTCGCTTAGGCCTCAAGGGCCTAATAAGGGAGCCCATGGTTCAGGTGCACTAGTAAGCAACTAGAAATATAACCTGTGTAACTACTGGATCTGCCCATCAGGGGGTCGATATGAATAGGTGAAAATAAGATGAATAGGAACATTCACGGTTTAACATCTCAGTGGGGTAAATGCAGAAATTATGACCTAGCGGCATTGGCTGCAGGTCCACAAAAATGCCCTAGGTCTGCAGACAAAGGGCCGTAACCATGGAAAAGTGAGACTGAGGGCAAGCCTATGCCCAATCTCAACGTGCAAAGAAATGAGAAAAGAGAAAAATAAAGAAGGGGGGGTAGAGAAGGGAGGGGAAGCATGGGGGGGGGGGGGGGAGGAATTCAGCAGACTGGGGACGTTCATGTAAAAGGAGGAGGATAGGCCCAGGCTGATTGGATGCAGGGTGATCATACTTTGAGAAATTTTGAATCAGAGTCATGTAGAATACTAGACATTTTTTCATTGATCATGAGGTCGGTCAAAATGCTCTTCACTATGGCAAACAAAACAGAGGACTCCTTCCAAGCTTTGTCAAAATACTCGCTTAGCGGCTATAAATACAGGGAGTGCAGAATTATTAGGCAAGTTGTATTTTTGAGGAATAATTTTATTATTGAACAACAACCATGTTCTCAATGATTCCAAAAACTCATTAATATCAAATCAAAAACCTTAGTAACTCTTGTACCAACAACAAGTTATTATTTTAATAAGGAGTTTTTATGTTGAACGGATTATTAAGACGTGAGGGACATAAATATCGGCGATTCGCTCATAAAACTGTTTCGAACCTTCCTCAGGAGACAAAACAAACGGTATCACTTCTCGTAAAACTGGCTGGAGTACTAGTTACTTTTTTACAGATCATAAGATGTACTGAGACTAAGTTTTAAAGAGTTTCATACTAGTGGGACGTAGGTTAGTCGGACCCGGATAGGAGGAGGAAAATG
>BLSH010083375.1:503181-521458 GCA_018402905.1 Glandirana rugosa | reverse complement strand
GGGGCAGGGTTTGCATTCACAGACCACAATGTCATGGAACTTTCCTGGGAGATTTTTCAGTTGCTGATATTTTCAGTCCTCTTGTCTCTTTCCCCTCTATTTGATTATGCTCCCTATGGTTCCAGCATTCATCGACTTCTCGGACCTATATGGGTTTGTATACAACCCTTTCAGCAAGGAAGGCATAAACATTCCTCCTTGTGGGCCCTTGGTAAGGGCTTGAGACTTTAGTGCCATACCCTTGTGGAATGTGGCCTTTTGGCCCTGATAGGACATGTTCTGTCGGGGGTCTCATCCTCCCTTTGTTGACCACCCTGTGTGGCCTTTGGGGTGAGCACCCCTGCCCAGATGGCTACAGTCCCCAGACAGGCTCCATGCCCCAGCCAACTGACCCACAGAAGCCAGACTTGGCTACTAGTCTTCCACTTTCTTGTGGTCTCAGGCAGAGACTCCACACCTTGAGTTTACGTTACACCCATAGTCTCCTCTCTTCTATACCCAATGCTGTTAACGGGGGCTGTGGGGCCTGTCTAATGGACGTACCGCTTTAGCGGTTACTCTAGGACTAGTGTTTTCATAGTCCGTATTTTTATTTATTTGATATTTGTGCTTTGTTCCGCTGCTATGGTGTCCCAGGGCTTGGATGCAAAAGCTCTACTCATATAACCCACCCCCCATCTTCTTTTTTGTAAATACCTGGAGCCTTATCTGTTTCCGCACCTACCCTTGTTCACCGTCCCAGTACTGTTTCTGCCATGTGTTCTCTATTTTAGCATTGTTGGTTTTGTCTTTCATTCTATGATGCTTCTCGCTGCTACCACTCCGTGCATCTCCACTTGTTTTGGGTTTTTGTATTAAATCTAGCTACTTGCTTTGGGCTGATTTTAGCACCTAAACCACCTCCCAGTTAGGGCGGACTTTGGCTCGGGTGCCCTTTTTGCACTCCGCCAAGGTCCTCAGTTGCAATATATTGTAGACTGATTATTTCCACCTTTCCCTCTATCATCTTCTGTTATTTCTTCCCCACTTCCTTTTTTTTTTTTTCCCTCTTCCTTCTCCCCCTCTCTCTTCTGTTTCTTGTCTCTCGTCTAGGGAGAGTGGATGGGGATATTTCCCTGCACACTTGTGTAACTTCATACCAGACCACCACCATGGGTCTGCTTAAGGTCACCTCCCTTAATGTCAGAGGTCTAAATACACCGGAGAAGCGCTCTCAGCTTTTGGCTGATTTGCGGAAATGTAGCACTCAAGTTGCTTTCCTTCAGGAAACGCACTTTCGTGGTGATCGGATCCCTATATTGACTAACTAGATTGACTCACCCACCTCCAAATCCAAGGGGGTAAGCATTCTGCTGGACAAATCAGTTCCTTGGACCTTTGAGGCGATGCAGGCAGATGCCAAGGGTCGTTTTCTTCTCCTAAAGGGGAGGGTGTTTGATGTACAGGTCACCTTTGCCAATGTCTACTTCCCAAATGTGAACCACCCACATTTTCTATGGATGCTCCTTCGTGAGCTTTTAGACTTCATAGAGGGGCTGCTTGTCTTTGGGGGCGGCCTCAACTTTGCTATGGACCCTTTGCTGGATATATCGCGAGGCTCATCATATCTTCCCTATTCTCGCCTTAAGCGCTTGAAGGCCGATTTGCACCTCCTCCACTTGATGGATCCCCAGCAGCTCCATCATCTGCAAGAACATGACTATTTGTTCTTCTCACAGGTCCTACACACATACTCACATCTTGACTACCTTTTGATTACACATAAAGACCTCTCCAGAGTGGTGTCCAGCTCTATTGACATCATATCTCTCTTGGACCATGCGCCGGTTCATTAGACTCTTCAATTAGGCCCGGTGACTCAGAATCCCCTGGAATCTTGGAGACTAAATGAGGCCTTACTGAAGTCAGTGGAGATCCGCTCTGAGCTGCTAACCACCTTGCGGGAATACTTTTCCATTAATGGAGATTTGGTCGACAATCCGCTGGTTGTCTGGGAGGCTCATAAGACGGTTGTCCGGGGTACACTGATCAAAACAGGAGCTCTTCTTAAGAGGGAGATCATAGAAAAAAGGGGGGGGGGGGGTTCTTTGAGTGAGGCTGGACAGCTGGTAGTGAAATGAGTAAAAAAGTAGACTTTTTATTGTATATACAGTTCAGCAATAAAAGCAATACATAGTACAACAATATTCCACTTCAAATGATAGTACAAATAATGCGGTAATTGATGGTATATCCCCCACATGGTTTAACCAGTAGAAATGCAGTAGAAGAGGTAGATGCGGTGTAAAAGTCACTCGTCAGGAGCCAGTGAGACATGCATCAGAGTATATCTGTAGGATTATAAAGATTGTATAACCATAAAGGTTATAGTGAAAGGGGAGGGAAAAAAAAAAAAAAGACAATGGGAGCACCTACCATGACACCCACGGTGCCCGGAAGCAACCACCTGCACACTGTGATGCGACACCGGGGGCCTGGCAGCACGTCACCCCGGGAGCTGAGGGGGCAGGCTACCGCAGCCTGCAAACCAGCACAAAAGGAGCCTCAAGAGGTGTTGTAAGTGACAACCACAATAGATTAAAAACAACCTAGTGTGCTAACCGATGGTGAAGGACTGAAGTGGGAATGGTGAGGAGGTGGAGATGATGGACAGTGCAACAGGAATGGGGTGGCAGTAGGAAGTGGTGGAAGTGCAGAGAAAATTAGGCAGTGCAAGGAACCAGTGAAAAGGTGACACTGAATTGTGATACCCACCAGATCCCATCACCATAGGGGGACCTACCGTGGAGACAAGGAGGTCCCTGGAAACCAGGAATTGAGGTGCCTGAACACAGGAAGTGAAGGACAGGGGAGAAAGAGAAGAGAGGCTCTTTTGTGCCAGCGCGGGGCCGCAGTGTGGTAGCCAATTTCCTCAATAGAAACACCAGGTGGAGACACACGTGTCGGAACAGGGCGTCTGCCAGATGCCGCATCTCCAGCTTTGGGGCATGACATTGATGCGTGGTCAGCTCCCGGGGTGACGTGCTGCCGGGGGCGTCGCATCGGAGTGTGCAGGTGGTTGCTTCCGGACACCGTGAGTGTCATGGTAGTTGCTCCCATTGTCTTTTTTTTCCCCTGCCCTATGGTTTGACTATAACCTTTATGGTTATACAATCTTTATAATCCTTCAGATATACTCTGATGCATGTCTCACTGGCTCCTGACGAGTGACACAAGTCACGAAAGGCGTAGAGCCCTCCATTTGACGTTTACACTGCATTTACCTCTTCTACTGCATTTCTACAATAAAAAGTCTACTTTTTTACTCATTTTACTACCAGCCGTTCAGCCTCACTCAAAGTCCCAAAACCCTTCCCTTTTCTATGATGTATGCTAGGAATGGAGGTACTGTTCCTTACCGGATCTAGACCTCACTCAAAGTCCCACCCATGTGGTTCCTGGTTTCCCATATTTTGTGTTCTCAATCAGGAGGGGGAAGTCCTTTCCAATGGACACCCTGAGAGCCTACATTTCCCTTATTCCGAAAGAAGGGAAGGATCCCCTGTGATGTGGGAATTATCATCCAATTGCGCTTCGGAACACCGATCTGAAACTATTCGCAAAGGTCTTGGCCAATAGGCTGTTTCCTCATGTCCCATTTCTTTTCCATAGAGATCAGGCAGGCTTTGTGCCCTTTCGTGAGCCTCGAGATAACATAATTTGGGTGATAAATCTGATCCATGCAGCTAAGTCTTCAAACCGGCCACTTCTCTTGCTGTCCGCGGATGCAGAGAAAACTTTTGATCGGGTGACTTGGACATTTATCAAGGCCACTCTAGAGCACATCGGACTCGGGTCATCTATGTTGAATTGGATCTTCTCCCATTATTCTAATCCCTCAGCCGCAGTCAAGGTCAATGAGACGAGATCCGACTTTTTTAACATCACCAATGGCAGATGACAAGGCTGTCCCTCATCCCCCCTGATTTTCATACTTTCCTGGGAGCCCCTCTTGTGTACAGTAAGAGCAGACCGGGGCATTGCTGGTTATCAAAAATCATCGGGTCTGCACAAAGTGGCCGCATTTGCAGGTGACTTGATCTTCTGACAGATCCGCTCACCTCCATTCTGCAACAACTTAAGTCCCTACAGGATTAGAGAATTCTCTCATTTTACCAAATCAACTTTTCCAAGTCCTCTGTCCTAAACATTATGGTCGACACTGGCACGGTCCATTCTCTGCGTTTTGTTCCCTCTCCACTGTGCGAATAACTATCCATTATTTGGGAGTTGACATCACTTCTGACCCTTATGCGCTTTACTCAGCTAAGTTTGCCCCGTTGCTCCACCGTCTCAAATCTGATCTACTCTACTAGCATTCGCTTACCTTAACCTGGTTTGGCTGCTGTAGTGCCCTCAAGATGACCATGCTACCTAAGGTGTTGTATCTACTACAGACGCTTCCCATTCGTCTCCCTCTGGTATTTTTTAAACGGGTAAGCTCTATGTTTAGAGATTTTGTATGGTTCCACCGAAGGTCTCGCATTAAGCTTCAACTTCTCCATCTCCTGAAACCTTGGGGAGGTGTTGACCTTCCAGACGTATGGGCCTACTACAGAGCAGTACACCTCACCAGGTCTGTGGACTGGCACTGCCATACTGAGGTGAAACATTGGGTGGCCATGGAACTGCAGGACTCCAATGGCACAGCAAAGAGCTGGCCATGGATAACCTCTCCCTTGCCGAAGTGTCTCAGTGATCACCCTACCCTTGGCAGCACATTGTTGGTCACTAGGGATGCTTTCCAACACTCTTCAGTGTCACCATTACCTTCTCCCATGGTCCCTATACTGGGTAATCCAAAATCTGAACCTGGCCTCCAGAACCCTCATTTCCAGCATCTGGATTCGAGTGGCCACCTTAATTTTTGGGACTTTATAGGACCTGATGGCCAGCTCACTTCCTCTGCCGGAGAGACCGGGACTGACCCTCCACTAGACTTCTGGAGCAATCTCCAGTTACTCAACTTTCTGCGCCGGTGTTTGCGTGCTTTGGGTATACTTCGTCAGCTTACAAATTTGGAGCACATCTGCCATAGGAGGGAACCGATCCGTCATTGCCTCTCACTGATTTACTCCTCCCTGATTAGGCCAGAGACAGGTTATGTCCCTATGTTCCTTACTAAGTTGGAATCAGACCTTGAAACCTGATTCACTGACTCACAGAAAGGAGAAAATCCTTCATTTTGGCCAAAAAAAAAAAATCTTCCATAGCCACCGGAGTTCAAGAGACTTGTTACAAGATCCTGACTTGTTGGTACAGTGTACCCACTACTCTGCACTGCTTTTTCCTCAAGTCCCTAGTACGTACTGGCGATGTGGCAATGCTGAGGGAACAATGCTACATATTTTCTGGGACTGTCCCAAATTCAGGCCTTTCTGGTGGGAGGTGATCTGTACTGTCAAGCACTTGACCAACGTTGATTTGGAGGGGGACCCTGTGGCATGCTTGTTACATCTATCGAAACAACCTATTAAGAAGTATAAGGCTTTGCTTACCATTCAGCTACTGAATGCGCCTAAGGCATGTATCCCTCTGTGTTGGAGATCCGAGAACCCGCCGTTGAAGTCCCTGTGGTTTTCCAAAGTCAATGAACTTAGGGATATGGAGGATCTCACAGCTACCTTAAACAACCGGGAGAAGATCTTTCGTGACACCTGGAGACCATGGCAGCATTTCGTATATACCGATGCCTATCTTCAGGAGGCCTCACAGTCTGGCTGATCTCCTGAACTAGGTCCGTACTCCCCGGACGAGAAGCTTTATCTATCTATTCATCTATCTGCCTTTTTGAATCTGTACTTTGTCTTCTAACAAGGAACACCCGGCCCCATACGTCTTCTCTTCCCTAATGTCCCTCTCCACCCCCTTTCCCGTTCTCCCCCCCCTATCTCATATACCTGGCTCAGCCATGGGCGCTTCTTTCTCATATATTTGAATATCCTTTTATGCATTTTCTAAGGCTCCCTGTGCCCCGTCAAGACCAGGATGGCCATTGGGATACCTAACTTCCAGACACATTGTTATGTTCTAGTTAGTTGTACAGTTTTAAGTCTATGAGTATTCATTCTGGGTCTGCCATGCTGTCACCTCATATACACTTTATTCCCTGTACATTGATGATCATTTTAATGTTGGTAATGTTATATGTGCCCATTTAAACTATGTCTTATCTGCCTGTTGGCCTATGGATCTAAATGGTGTGACCCTATTGGTTATTGTCATTTGATAAATACTGCGTTTTCCCCTTTTGTTTACCTGACTGTAAAATGCAACTTATTGAAAATAAAGGAATTTAAAATATATATATATATATATAAATAGTATGTCAGGGAAATAGACCCAGAATGGCTACTGCTGCCCATTTCCAACATGGCCGTGTCCAGCCGCCTGTACGAGTGGGCATGCGCCGACGCACACGAACGAACGTTCCGTCACGAACGCGGGGATGCGCCGGGCACGCGCAGTAGCAAGCACATTGGCGCCCTTTGGGCTATTTAAACCTGTCACTAACAAAAGGACTTTGATGGATTATCTCTCAGCTCCCTTGTGATTCCTGTGTTCCTGATTGATCTCCTGTTTACCAGACTCGGCTTGTCCTGACCCTGCACCTGCTCTCCAGTCCTGATCCTCGGCTTGCCTCCTTGACCATTCTCCTGGCTTGTCCCGCTGCTGGCTCTACCAACTCTGCTATCCTGCGCATCCTTGTCCTGGTGCACCTTCCCAGCTGCTTCCTCTGATCTAACCGTGTATGACCCCGGCTTGCCTTCTGACCTTGTCTCCAGCTGACTCCCCACGGAGCCTTAAGCAGGCCAGCAACCACCAGCTGTTCCTGCAACTTCCTGCTACACAGTCTTCTGGAATTACCTGCTGGCAACCCGTGCTTCTTTGGGCGCTGCTCCCCTGTCTCATCCCCAGGGTAGCTGTGCACTTAGCCGCAAGGGAAGCCTTCTAACATCTCGGCCTCACACCTGCTTCCTGACAGTATTATCAAGCCAGAATGTCTGAGGCCGATAGAGGTGCTTCTCCACTGGAGGCTCTGTGTCAACAGGTCGCTTCTCTCACCCAGGCCGTACAGAGACTGCAAGAAGGCTACTTCCAGCTGGAAGGTCGGTTACAGCATCTAGCCGTGTCTCCGGCTCAAGCAGATCAAGCCTCTCCGTCCACCAGCTCTGCAACTCCGGAACGCTCCACCACCCACACCATGGTCGTTCCTCCTCCTGAGCCCAGGGTCCCCACTCCTGAACGCTTTTCAGGAGATCGGAAGAAGTTCAGAGCCTTCCAGAATGCCTGCATGCTGTATCTCGCCCTACAGCCACTGACTTTTTCTCTGGAAACCGTTAAAGTGGGGTTCGCCATCTCTACATTCAGAAGAACCCCAAGCATGGGCCTACAGTCTATTGGAGCAGAAAGACCCTGTCATCAATTCCATAGACTTGTTCTTTGAAGCCATGGCACGTCTGTACGACGACCCTCAGTGGGCAGCCACCGCACAGGCCACTCTCCACAACCTTCTACAAGGGAAAAGACCTGTGGAGGACTATACTGTGGAATTCCGTAAACTGGCAGCTGACACACAGTGGAATGAGGCTGCTCTGCGATATCAATATCGCCAAGGACTCTCTGAAGCCCTAAAAGATGAACTAGCCAGAGTGGCACCCCCGGCTACCTTGGAGGGTCTGATACTACTGGCTACCCAGCTTGACAGACGTATGAGGGAGTGCCGCTCTGAAAGATCACAAAGCTTCCGACCTACCTGGATGCTGCCTACGGTCTCTCTACCCCCAGCAACGGCACCCTCAGCTGTCTCAACACCTGAAATAGAACCAATGCAGATTGGACTGGTCCGTTCAGCCTTATCCCCTGAGGAGAAAGCCCGCCGTCGACAGGCCAACCTCTGCTTATATTGCGGGGCTTCTGGACATTTCCTCCATACCTGCCCTGTCAGGTCTAGTAAGTCTTTCTCTCATTATCCGGTCCATCTTCCGCTGGTTGAATCCTCCCCATCTCACCTTGTTCTCCATGTGTCTCTGCAGGTGGCGGGAGAGGAGGTCCAGCTACCAGCCATAGTTGATTACAGTGCCTGTAGCTGCTTTCTGGACTTGACCCTGGCCAAGAATCTTCACATCACATTACGTTCTAAGAAGCAGCAACTTTCCATCCGCTTGGCCGATGGCTCTCCGCCCAGTTCTGGGCCTGTTAATCAAGAGACTGTGCCTCTACTTACCAAGACTCAATCCAGCCACCAGGAGTACCTCCGTTTTGACGTCCTGCACTCCCCCCTGTTTCCCGTCATCCTGGGCACTCCATGGCTGCAGGCACATAACCCACAGATCGATTGGGCCAATAGGAAGATTCAGTTTTCTTCTCCATATTGTCAGCAGAGCTGTTTTCCCCCCGGATTGAGAAGAACTGCTAATTGCATGGCAGTTCAATCCACGGCCAGTAACCATCAAAACATCCCACCTGCCTATAAGGACTTTTCAGACGTCTTTGATAAAAAGAACGCTGACATGCTACCACCCCATCGATTCTACGATTGTCCTATTGAGTTATTGCCCAGTTCGGAAATCCCCTTTGGCCGCATCTTTCCATTGTCAGAAAAGGAACTAGAGACTCTTCGGGCATATCTTGATGAAAACTTGGAAAAAGGCTTTATCCGTCGTCCTTCGTCTCCGGCAGGTGCTGGCATTTTCTTCGTTGAGAAGAAGGATAAGACTCTTAGGCCTTGTGTGGACTACAGGGAGTTAAACAAGATTACCATAAAAAAACGCTATCCACTCCCTCTTATCCCAGAGCTATTTCAAAGATTCCGCAATGCCCGGGTCTTCTCTAAACTTGACCTCCGGGGAGCCTATAACTTAATTCGCATCCGCGAGGGTGACGAATGGAAAACGGCATTCAGAACACGCTTTGGGCACTTCGAGTATTTAGTGATGCCCTTTGGATTATGCAATGCGCCAGCCACGTTCCAGCATCTGGTGAATGACATCTTCCGGGAGTTCCTAGACCACTTCGTCATTGTCTATCTGGACGATATCCTCATCTTTTCAGCTACCCTAGAACTTCACAGATCACGTCAGGAGAGTTTTGGCAACATTGAGAGAACACGGAGTTTATGTAAAAGCCGAGAAATGCGCTTTCGAAAGAAGCTCAATACAGTTCTTGGGGTTCATCATCTCCACTGACGGTATTTCAATGGACCCCCAGAAGGTCAAGGCTATTACTGACTGGCCCACTCCGACTGATAAGAAAGGGGTACAGAGGTTTGTGGGGTTTGCAAATTTCTACAGGAGATTCATTAGGAACATTTCGTCCATCATCACTCCTGTCACCCACATAACGCAGCAACATGTGAAGTTCCAGTGGTCTACCGAGGCTCAAGCAGCCTTCGAAAAACTAAAGAACCTATTCATCTCAGCCCCGGTTCTGCAACATCCTGACCCTGCCCTGCCTTTCGTCCTTGAGGTGGACGCATCAGAAGTTGCTACAGGAGCAGTTTTGTCACAGCGGCAAGGGTCCAAAGCACTACTTCATCCCGTTGCTTTTTCCTCACGTAAGATGAGCCCATCCGAGAGGAACTATGATGTGGGAGACCGAGAGTTATTAGCAATCAAAACGGCTCTGGAAGAATGGAGGTACCTCTTGGAAGGTGCAGCACATCCCATCATGATCTTTACTGATCACAAAAACCTAGAATATCACCGAACAGCGAAACGTCTGAGACCCCGACAAGCCCGTTGGGCACTTTTTTTTTCCCGATTCAATTTCCACATAACCTTCCGGCCGGGTTCCAAGAACAGTAAAGCTGATGCCTTATCCCGCATGTTCCCTGACATTCCAGAAGCCATGGTACCAGACACCATTCTGTCCAATCAGAACTTCCTTTTGCTACAGCAAGACCTGGGAGCATCCATTAAACAAGCCTCGGCCCAATGCACCGCTCCAGAGATTGTCTCACTGAGAAATCAGGAAGGTTTTTTTGACACCAAGGGAAGATTTTCATTCCACAATCAGTCAGGATACAGATCCTTAAGACTTGTCACGACCATCCTTTGGCAGGACATTTTGGAGTCCGCAAGACTACAGAACTCATTCAGCGCTCCTTTTGGTGGCCCACCCTGAGAAAGGACTGTAAAGCCTATGTGGACTCATGTACCATTTGCCAACGTTATAAAGGGGCTAACACCAAGGCCTGGGGTTTGCTAAGGCCATTGCCAGTTCCGGAACAACCTTGGAAGCAAATCTCAATGGATTTCATAGTGGAGCTTCCCCCATCAGAGGGTCACACAACAATTTGTGTGGTAGTTGACCACTTGTCCAAGATGGCACACTTTTTGCCCATGATGGGTACTCCCTCAGCCAAGGACATTGCTGACCTCTTCATCAGAGAAGTACTCAGGCTACATGGACTACCTGACAGCATTGTTTCTGATAGAGGGGTCCAGTTCACCTCCAAATTTTGGAAGAGCCTTTGTAAGAGCCTGTCCATAGATGTCTGCTTGTCATCGGCCTATCATCCCCAAAGCAATGGGCAAACGGAAAGAACAAATCAGACTCTTGAGCAATACCTGAGATGCTTTTGCTCGTCCTCTCAAGAGGACTGGTGCTCCTTGCTCCCTCGCGCAGAGTTTGCATAACTACGGATTCCACCCCTCTTTTCTACCCAGTTCCGTCCCCGAAGCATCAGTACCAGCAGCAAAAGACCGCCTATCATCTATCCAATCTAACTATCGGACCTTACAGGAAACCATGAGGAAGGCGCAGGACTACAAGAAGCAATTTGACAAGAGGAGGAGGAGCTGTCCGGGATTCAAGGTCGGCGACAAGGTATGGCTCTCTTCTGCTAATCTCAAACTGTCTTGTCCTTCCAGGACAAGACCTTGAAGTCAAGAGGGAGATTAACCCAGTAGCCTTTGAACTGGCATTACCCAGCTCTTTCAAGGTCCACCCAGTGTTCCATGTCTCCTTGCTCAAGCCAATCGTCCCAAGCCCTTTCCCTGGGAGAGAAGAAGTGCCGCCTCCTCCAGTCATCTTGGATGAAGATTCAGAATTTGAGGTGGAGACCATTCTGGACTGTCGGAGGAGAGGTAGGCAGAGGCAATATCTCATTAAGTGGAAGGGTTATCCAGTGGAAGGTAATTCCTGGGAACCAGCCAACAACATTCATGCCCCCAGATTGATGCATGAGTTTCGCACCAGACACCCAGAAAAGTGGGCTCGGCTGGGCATCCGGAGGCTGCCCCTTGGGGGGGGGGGGCACTGTCAGGGAAATAGACCCAGAACGGCTACTACTGCCCATTTCCAACATGGCCGTGTCCAGCCGCCTGTACGAGTGGGCATGCTCCGAAGCATGCGAACGAACGTTCCGTCACGAACGCGGGGACGCGCAGTAGCAAGCACATTGGCGCCCTTTGGGCTATTTAAACCTGTCACTAACAAAAGGACTTTGCTGGATTATCTCTCAGCTCCCCTGTGATCCCTGTGTTCCCGATTGATCTCCTGTTTACCAGACTCGGCTTGTCCTGACCCTGCACCTGCTCTCCAGTCCTAATCCTCGGCTTGCCTCCTTGACCATTCTCCTGGCTTGTCCCGCTGCTGGCTCTACCAACTCTGCTATCCTGCGCATCCTTGTCCTGGTGCACCTTCCCAGCTGCTTCCTCTGATCTAACCGTGTATGACCCCGGCTTGCCTTCTGACCTTGTCTCCAGCTGACTCCCCACGGAGCCTTAAGCAGGCCAGCAACCACCAGCTGTTCCTGCAACTTCCTGCTACACAGTCTTCTGGAATTACCTGCTGGCAACCCGTGCTTCTTTGGGCGCTGCTCCCCTGTCTCATCCCCAGGGTAGCTGTGCACTTAGCCGCAAGGGAAGCCCTCTAACATCTCGGCCTCACACCTGCTTCCTGACATAGTACATAGCTACATAGTTTGTGAGGTTGACAGAAGCCCATCAAGGCCAACTTATGTGTGTGCTTTTATGTCAATATTAATTGTATATCCCTCAATGTTGTGGTCCCTTAGGTGCCCATCTAATAGTTTTTTGAAATTATTTATGCCCCCAGCTAAAAGCACTGCTTGTGGAAGAGAACTCCACATCCCCACAGCCCTTACTGTAAAAAACCCTCTATGCATTTTGAGGTTAAACTAATTTTTGTTAATGGCCGAGTGTCTTTATGCTCCCTTGTGCTGAAGAGTTTTGTCCCTATTGTGAAGTCACCAGTACAGTATTTGTACATTAAAATCATATCCCCTCTCAAGCATCTCTTCTCCAGAGAGAATAAGTTTGGTTCTCGTAATTTTTCCTCATAACTAAGGTACTCCAGTCCCTTAATTAGCTTTCTTGCCATCCTCTGAACCATTTCCAGTTCCAGGACATTCTTTCTGAGGACTGGAGCCCAGAACTGGATGGCATATTGCAGGTGCGGCCTCACCAGAGACTTGTAGAGTGGGAGAATTATTGATTTATCACTGGAGTTAATCCCTTTCTTGATGCATGCCAATATTTTGTTGGCTTTGCTTGCAGCAGCTTGGCATTGCATGCCATTGCTGAGCCTCTCCTCTACTAGGACCCCTAGGTCCTTTTCCATCCTAGATTCCCCCAGAGGCTCTCCCCCTAGTGAGTAGATTGCATTCATATTTTTGGCACCCAAATGCATTTTTATACAGTAAACTTCATTTGCCACATAGTTGCCCTCCCATTAATTTGTTCAGATCTTCCTGCAAGGTTTCCACATCCTGTGGAGAAATTATTGCCCTGCTTAGCTTGGTATCACCCGGAAATATTGAGATTGAGCGGTTTATCCCATCCTCCAGATCGTTTATGAATAAATTAATAAATTAACCTCCTCCTATCCGCGCTATAGCCGAATGACGGCTACAGCGCGGCTCTAAAATGCCGGGAGGACGTCTATTGACGTCCTCCCATTCGGCTCCCGCTGGGCGCGCTCCCGCCGCACACTGCGGGAGCGTGCCCGCGGGTCGGGCGGACCCGATGTCCGCCGGAGACCCGCGATCTCCTTACAGAGAGGAGGAACAGGGAACCGCCGAAGTAAACACGGCGGTTCCCCGTTCTGTGAATGGGACATGACAGATCTACTGATCCCTGTCATTGGGATCAGTTAGATCTGTCATGCCCCTGCCAAGCCCGCCCCCCCACAGTTAGAACACACCCAGGGAACGTAGTTAACCCCTTCACTGCCCCCTGCAGGTTAACCCCTTCACTGCCAATGACATTTATACAGTAATCAGTGGACATTTAAATTTCTGATCGCTGTATAAATGTCATTGGTCCCAAAAAAGTGTCAAAAACGTCCGACATGTCCGCCCCAATATCGCAGTACCGATAAAAATCGCAGATCGCCGCCATTATCAGTAAAAAAAAAATAAATAATTAAAAACGCCATAAATCAATGTCCATAGTTTGTAGGCGCTATAACTTTTGCGCAACCCAATCAATTAACGCCGATTGCGATTTTTTTAACCAAAAATATGTAGAAGAATATAAATCAGCCAAAACTGATGAATAAATTTGTTTTTTATTTTTTGATATTTATTATAGCAAAAAGTAAGAAATATTGTTTTTTTTTCAAAATGGTTGCTCTTTTTTTGTTTATAGCGGCGATCAGAAATGACACAGAGGGGGATCAAATACCACCAAAAGAAAGCTCTATTTGTGGGAAAAAAAGGACGCAAATTTTGTTTGGGTGCAACGCCGCACGACCGCGCAATTGTCATTCAAAGAGCGACATCGCTGAAAACTGAAAATTGGTCCGGGCAGGAGGGGGGTTTAAGTGCCCAGTAAGGAAGTGGTTAAATAGGATTGGTCCCAGGATGCAACCTTGGGGAACCCCACTTTCCACACCAGACCATTCAGAGTACTCCCCATTTATCCCCATCCTCTGGATTCCCCCCGTAGCCAGTTTTTAATCCATGTACTCAGCCTATGATCCATGGCAACAGACCTTTGTTTGTACATTAAGCATTTATGGGTAACTATATCAAATGCATTTGCAAAATCTAGATACACCACGTCTACAGGCCTTCCTTTATCTAGATGGCAGCTCACCTCCTCATAGTAGGTTAATAGATTGGGGATTCTTTTTACTCTTCTCTGCTATGTGTCTTTCATGTTCTATTTTAGCCGCCCTGATTGCACCCTTACATTTCTTACTGCATTCCATGTAAAGATAGAATGCTGACAGTGACCCATCAGCCTTTTATTTTTTAAGGCATTCTCCTTTGCTTTTATATGTACTTTTGCATCTGAGTTAAGCCACCCTGGCCTTTTATTAGCTCTTTTAAATGTATTTCCCATTGGGATGCACCGGCTAATCCCTTCGTTTAGTATGTTCTTGCAGCATTCCCATTTTTCCTCCGTGTTCATTGTTGCTAGAATCTTATCCCAACTAACATCTTCCAGCAAGGAGCGTAGTTTATGGAAGTTGGTCTTTGTATTCCCCTTATTTTTCCTATTTGTGTGATTTATACTGAAACTGTTAACAGGACTGTGTTGTTCGTAACCAGAAGGTCTAGTAATGCTTTATTTCTTGTTGGTGCATTTACCATCTGACCCTGGAATTTGCCCTAGAGGACATTTAGGAAATGAGGAGCCTTAGCTGAGTGCGCAGTACCTTCTGCCCAGTCTATGTCTGGATAATTAAAATCCCCCATTATAATGACACTTCCCATCCTTGCCGCTATTTCAAACAGTGATAGGAGGTCCGCCTCCCCCTCTTCCCTCTGGTTATGGGGCGTATATTACTTTCCCCTTGGTATCCTCCCTTTGTAGCTCTTCCCTTAAAGATCCCACCTCCCCCCTTGATCCACTAGTGATGTCGTCCCTCACATATATTTGTACATCAATTTTTATATACATGCATACCCCTCCGCCTTTTTTTGCCCTCCCTATCCCTGCGATATAGGGAATACCCCTGAATGGTAGCCAGCCAATGAGAGCTGTTGAACCAAGTCTCTGAAATTCCCACAAAATCTAATTCCTCTTCATACAGTAGCAGCTCTAGTTCTCCCATCTTGTCCGCCAGACTCCTGGCGTTAGTGAACAAGACACGTAGTTTCGTCCGGACGCCTACTGTCTCCTTGTTGGGTATTCCTCAGTTGCATATAGGACTTGTTACAATACTTATCTCGGGTTTAGGTGCTTTAGTCAGCCTACCACTGCTGCCTCCAATACTACCTTCTGAAATATGTTCCACTCTGGTTACTGCTAAATCTGAACCCTCCCCCCCCGTTGCCTAGTTTAAAAGCCCCTCTAACTTGTCGCCCATCTTTATTCCCAGTAAGAAAGTGAGGCCAGAGCATATTGGCCCCATAAAGGATGATGAAGGGAATATTGTTACAAAAGTCACAGAGAAGGCAAAGGAAATGGGGGGATATAGTAACCAAGACTGTAATGTTAATAAAACACACCCTCATGGCTAAAAGAAGACAATATCAGAAATAGACTTGAAAAACAAAGTGGTTGTTAAGCAACTCTGTTGTCTCCACACAATCCTTTCTGTTTAATGACAGGTGCCCCTTTGTGTGTTTTATAAATAAAATAACTATTTATACCTTATTTCAGAGCGCCTCTTCCCTCTCTCGATCTGACAGCTACAGGGGGAGGGGCACAGAATACCCCGTGATGTCAGCCGGGAGACGAAGAGGAGAGAGGCAGCTGGTCACCTGATGATACAAAGGGCGATAGGGGATAGAAATGGCCAAATTACACAGCACAAGCACTGTGCTGTATAACATGCTTTAAAGGAACGGTCATTTTTTTTTTGTTTAACCACTTCCGTACCGCCGGTCATATGACGTCCTTGGGTTTGAGTGGTGATATCTGAATGGTACCGTTTTTTTCAGCAGGTGATTCCCTGCAAGATAAAAGTGGTCTTAGCGGCGGATTTGCTGCGAGATCACGTTTATCAGCGGCGGGAGAGGTGCCCCCCCTCCCGTCGCTTTCTGGTCATCTCCGCCGCTTACCGGACCCGCCGGCAGCGGCGGAGATGATCCAGTGTCCGGGATCTGACTGAGTGGCTGAAGCCGCTCACTCGGCTCCATAGTATGGCCGGGCGGGAATGACGTCAGAAGTGACGTCCGCCCAACCGTCTCAAAGGGCCCGTTTTTTTTTTTTGTCCTGTCATTTTTTTTTAGATTTTTTTTTTCTTGCATTTTAGTGTAAATACGAGGTCTGAGGTCTTTTTGACCCCAGATCTCATATTTAAGAGGACATGTCATGCTTTTTTCTATTACAAGGAATGTTTACATTTCTTGTAATAGGAATAAAAGTGATTTTTTTTTTTTAAAAGAACAGTGTAAAAATAAAAAGTAAAAAGCAAAATAAAGAATTAAAAAAAAAAAAATTTAAATCGTCCCGCCGAGCTCACGCGCAGAAGCGAACGCATACGTAAGTCCCGCCCACATATGAAAACGGTGTTCAAACCACACATGTGAGGTATCGCCGCGATCGTTACAGAGCAACAATTCTAAACCTCCTCTAACGCAAAACTGCTAAGCTGTAGAATTTTTTAAACGTCACCAATGGAGATTTTTAAGTTGCAAAATTTGTCGCCATTCCGCGAGCGGACGCAATTTTTAAGCAAGACATGTTTGGTATCATTTTACTCGGCGTAACATTATCTTTCACAATATGGAAAAAAATTGGCCTAACTTTACTGTTTTCTTATTTTTTAACTAAAAAAACTGAATTTATTAAAAAAAAAAAAGCAGGCTTGGAAGACCGCTGCGCATATACGGTGTGACAAAGTTTTTCAATGACCGCCATTTTATTCTCTAGAGTGTTAGAAAAAAAATATATAATGTTTGGGGGTTCTAAGAAATTTTATAGCAAAAAAAATGTTTTTAACTCGTAAGCACAGAATTCAAGAAACAGGCTTAGTCTTGAAGTGGTTAAGGTTACAAACACTAACACAAATAAGTCACCAGGACCAGATGGCTTACACTTGAAGGTCCTTAAGAAACTCAGCCAGGTGATGGCTAGACCATTGTTCCTAATTTTTATGGACAGTTTACTGACTGGAATGGATTGGAGAAAAGCCAACGTGGTACCAATATTTAAAAAAGGGCTGAGATATATCCTTGGAAACTACAGACCAGTCAGCCAAACATTGATCGTATTTAAGCTAATGGATGGGAAGAAAATGGACTATATCCAAGATTTTCGTAATAAAAATTGTATCATTAGTGGTAATCAGCACGGATTCTTGAAGAATCATTCTTGCCAGGCCAATCTATTAATGTTCTGTGAAGAAGGGAGCTGCCATCTAGATAAAAGGAAGGCCTGTGGATGTGGTGTATCTGGATTTTGCAAAGGCATTAGATACAGTTCCCCGCAAACGTCTACTTTACAAACTGAGGTCTGTCGGCAAGGATCATAGGGTGACTACCTGGATTGAAAACTGGAAGCAGGGGCAGGTCTAAAGGGTGGTGATAAATAGCAAGTACAGGTGGTCCCCGAGTTACAAACAAGATGGGGTCTGTAGATTTGTTCATAAGTCAAATTTGTATGCAAGTCGGAACAGGTACATTTTTTAAGTGTAGCTCCAGCCAAAAAAAATATTTTTAAGCTTTTTGGATAGCAAAGGGAAGGGTTAACACCCCTGTAATGTTTGTTTTGCTGTCTAGGTTTCTGTTCAGAAGATTTCATCTCACTTCCTGTCCCAATAATAATTGGATTTTGAAAATTTGGGGTTTTTGTGGAAACAAGGATTTGTGATAAAACATCAGTGGAGACACCTTTTTCCTATGATTACTCTTACAGGAGTGAATTTCCCTTCCTAGGGGGAGATTTCCTCTCACTTCCTGTTGTCTCCCTCCGTTTGTAAGTAGGAGTTGTTTGTAACTAGGGGACCGCCTGTACTCTGAATGGTGCGGTCTGGCAAGGCTCATGTCCGCCAGGGGATCAATGTTTGTTGAGGATGAATGTTTGCCTCCCTCTGTTGTCCTTCACTCTCCTTTAGAGGGGGATCCTTCCCTTTAAGTGAGGACATTCTCATTAGTATCCTTTTTCCACAGAGGTGACTACAAAATAGTGTTTAGGAACAAAGGTGTTTTTGGGGTTTAAAAGTTTTAGGTTAATAATAACCCTGTCCTTCACTCTACTTTAGAAGACTTGTCTTTGGATCTGTCGTTTTGTTTGTAATGTCCCCACAATTGGGAAGGGAAACGATAGGTTTTTCGAATTTTTATAAAAAAAACCGACCTCGATGTGAATTTTTT
>BLSH010083375.1:441258-483376 GCA_018402905.1 Glandirana rugosa | reverse complement strand
AAATTGCAGCCAATATCACAGGTGGGGGTACTTTGCAGCCAATAACACAGGTGGGGGTAAATTGCAGCCAATATCACAGGTGGGGGTACTTTGCAGCCAATATCACAGGTGGGGGTACTTTGCAGCCAATATCACAGGTGGGGGTAAATTGCAGCCAATAACACAGGTGGGGGTAAATTGCAGCCAATATCACTGGTGGGGGTACATTGCAGCCAATAACACAGATGGGGTGGGCGGCACGGTGGTGTAGTGGATAGCAGCAAAGGGGTCACTGGTTCGAATCCCGACCACGACACTACCTGCCTGGAGTTTGCATGTTCTCCCTGTACCTGCGTGGGTTTCCCCTGGGTACTCCGGTTTCCTCCAAAGACATGCTGGTAGGTGAATTAGATCCTGTCTAAATTGGCCCTAGTATGTATGAATGTGAGTTAGGGAACTTAGATTGTAAGCTCCTTGAGGGTAGGGACTGATGTGAATGTACAATGTATATGTAAAGCGCTGCGTAAATTGACAGTATATCGAAGTATCTGAAATAAATAAAATGGAGGTACATTGCAGCCAATAACACAGGTGGGGGTACTTTGCAGCCAATATCAAAGGTGGGGGTGCTTTGCAGCCAGTATCACAGGTGGGGGTGCTTTGCAGCCAGTATCACAGGTGGGGGTGCTTTGCAGCCAGTATCACAGGTGGGGGTACTTTGCAGCCAATATCAAAGGTGGGGGTGCTTTGCAGCCAGTATCACAGGTGGGGGTGCTTTGCAGCCAGTATCACAGGTGGGGGTGCTTTGCAGCCAGTATCACAGGTGGGGGTGCTTTGCAGCCAGTATCACAGGTGGGGGTGCTTTGCAGCCAGTATCACAGGTGGGGGTGCTTTGCAGCCAATATCACAGGTGGGGGCGCTTTGCAGCCAATATCACAGGTGGGGGCGCTTTGCAGCCAATATCACAGGTGGGGGTACTTTTGCAGCCAGTATCACAGGTGGCGGACTTTGCAGAGCCCCCCCCCCCCCCCTGAAGTCAGGACAAGTCCTGCACTTACCCCATCTAATAGGCAGACAGGAGGGTGCAGAGATGGGCATGCGGAGAGTGGGCTGGAACCTGTCCCCATCAGTCCACCGCTCGTCGTGGCAAGGTCATGTGGTCAGGTCAGGGTCTACTGTGGGAGTCACGTCCGCCGCCACATTGACACGCCCCGCCACATTGACACGCCCCCGCCCACCGCATCCATGCCATCCAGTCACACTGAGCCACAGGCTCAGGACAGCCAATCAGACTATGAATGTGCGCCTGTTCAGCGCACATCCATAGTCTTTAATGGCTGACCAATAGGCTCACTATTTGGCTGCCAGATGACAGCCAAGGAGCCGAAAAAAAGAAAGTCAGTCAATGTACCGGTGCCTCCGGTAGGGGCCGGGCTGACTTTTTTTTTTTCTTCTTAGCCAGCGGGGAGGCGACGCCCAAGCTCCCCTTATAGACCAGCTGCCCCTGTGTAGGAGGATTGGTTTCATCTCTGTGTATAACCAGAGGCTAGTCACTTCACTGAGTATATGTAAGGGTTTACAACCTCTTGAATACCATCTCACAGTAAGTATATTTCACATATTCTAAGCTGTTGACCAATCGCTGTAAATGGGAATTTCTGTATGGGAACCAGAAGAGCAGCAAACTACTATTATTGTAGGGGCCAAGGAAAGCTTAATTGTGCTATTTAAAAAATATATATATATATTAAATACAAATGCTTTCACATTGTAAAATAAAAGTATTCTAAAATTGTTACGATTATAAAAAATGTGAAACATACCACTGCTGGTATACATTCTCACAGCACAGTAGTGCTCAGACTATAGCACACTATGCATAATTGATTTAACATACAGGTAAGGATGTATTCTCTCATAGGTAGAGAGTTGGCATGTAAAAACTAGTAATGCAAGTTAAAAATCCTCAAAAAGGCAAGAAGATTTCTGAATCCTTATTTGTGGATAGATTAAAAGAAGTGTAATTATTTTGTTAATTAATATGTAACTGCACTAATCTGATTAAAGCAAAAGGAACAGATAAAAGCTAAAGCATACACTGTTTTCTGGTTTTCTTTTAAGGTATTAACAATTATACAATTCATTTAAATTAACTAGATTGGTATACATTTAGGGTATGGACACAGGCCCAGTACTGGCAAAGTACTCACATTTCTCTTCAGTTTTTTCCTCCTGTACAGATGGAAGGCTTCCCCTCCTAATGTCCTCCTCTATCTCCCTCAGGCGTCTGTGCGGAACTGGCTTATTGCACTTAATTCTTTGGCTGTATTGTCTGGCCAGCTGATATACTTTATTCTTCATTTTCTCTGCAAAATCCTCCTCCATACAGTTGGCAAGCTCCAAAATTGTGGGATGAAGCTTGATTGGAGTCTTGTAGTCCTGATCACTGAAGCCCATATTATTGGTGGGCTCAGTAAGGTGTTCAGTGGTTATGCCCTCTGGTGTAGTACTTTGGGATTCCTCTGTAATGGTACTGAGATCACTCTCCTCCACTATAATTAGAGGCTCATTAGATTCTATATCATTCTCTGTCGGGTCTTCATGGCTGGTTAATGTTTCTCTTGGGTCTTTTCTTGCTTCATGGGTAGCTCTCTCATTCCAGCTACTCTTCTTTTCAATTTCTTCCCACACTTTAATCATTTCTGTTGGGGATTGAAATTCTTCATCAGAAATTGGTACAGGTTGTTCTGGAATGCTGTTCTTCAGTGCTGCTCCTCGATGTTGTGTATGGTGTGTGAACCCATTAGTGTCCCTTTTATTGTTAAAGATGGACGTATCCTCCTGTAAAACTGGCTTGCTCATTCCAACATTTGAATTACTGGAACTGCTGCCCATTCTTTCCCTAGCGTAATTACCCTGGTCAAGTCTTGGCAGACTATCGATCTTAAAGACAGAGTTTCTAACCAAACCAGCAGGAATGTAACTCAAACTTTCTCTACGCTTGATACTAAAAGATGCATCTTGATGCTCTGCCTTGTCATAATAGGTTTTAATCTTGTCAAGGAGTTGCCTATCTTGGGAAGAGAGAATGGACTCTCTTCGTTTATATATGGATCTCTCTTTTTCCTCAAACACATTTTCTACAGAATTAACCTTAATGATCGTAGTCTCTGTGTTCGTCCCATCAACATCGCCATTGGCATCTTTGTAGGATTCTGAAAATTCAGAGTTCCCATTAGGATAGAGGATCTTTTCTGTACAATCCAGGTTTATCAAACTGCTGCTCCTGCTTGTTAGCTTGGGAGTTGTATGACCAATGACTTTGCCATCCTCCAAAGCCAAGCTGCTCCTTCTAGAGAAGCTGTTTACAAACCTCTCTGCAATCACACTGGCTTGATCTAAAACAGATGGTGGGAGAATGCTAGTCGACTCATGCACTGCTGCTTCTTCTTCATCTTCCTCACTACTAAAAGTTTTTGAATCTTCTGCATTCTCAGCTATCCCATTATCCAGTGGGTCATGGATATCAGAATCAGTTTCCCTATCTTCCTCTACGGACTCCGTTTCTTTAGAGGGTTCAAGAGAAGCGTTTATTGGATTTTCAGAAGGGTTGACCATATGAGCAACATAAGCTTCTTCAGATTCAGAATGGTCTTTTTCCATTTCTTCTAAAATCTGAAAAATAAAAAAAATTATTATAAAATATCTAATTTAATTATAATATATGCACACACAAAATATGACAATTTTGTAGATAGAATGCCAAGCAACAAAACCTCAAGCAAGCTTGAAATTAAGATATGAACAAATGAAGGTCAACGATGGAAAAAATAATAGGGAAAAACACAATATTTCCTGTAAATGATAAGAATGTTTGTTGGCTGGGTGGTTCTCGTTCAGTTTGTATACCAAGAAGCAGGCCACCTGTGGTCCAAGGTAAGCTGTCCCACTGCATGGTAGACATTTGGGGAAAATGTGGCTTACAAGTTACAAGATGTCATTAGGATCCTTGCACATGACCGCAAAAACCATGGCATTTTAGCAGTACTGTGTTTTTTTATGGATCTGAATGCAGTGCATTGATTTTTACGAGTCAATACACCCAGTATTGCTTATGATAAAACTTATTTATTCAGGAGCTTAGCGGTTTTTAGTCCATTAGACATTTTGATACAATTTTTTTTTTAATTCTTTTTAATGAAATTTTCATAATAAAAGTTACAAACTTGAAAACCAAGTCAACAGTCAGCATTACAATACACCAGCACCAGTTTTGATACTATTTTAAAGCCCTGATGAAGGGAATCTCTGGCCCCTGAAACACGTTGCCCATTTCTTTACCATTGTGGATATAAAAAAGTCATTTGGAATCTCAAGACATTGTTTGGCCCTTTTTTTGGTACGACTACACAAGAATTACTCAAGCGGTTATTGTATTAGTGGCTGAACTGTAACCAAAGCTGCCAACAGGCAGATGAGATGGCCGTCAACCTCAGAAAAAGGTGTTTTCACCTGTGCCAAAAACATTTTAACCACTTCAGCCCCGAAAGGATTTAACACTTTAGGACCAGAGCACTTTTTGCGATTCGGCACGGCGTCGCTTTAACTGACAATTGCACGGTCGTGCGACGTTGTACCGAAACAAAATTTGCGTCTTTTTTTCCCACAAATAGAGCTTTCTTTTGGTGGTATTTGATCCCCTTTGCGTCATTTCTGATCACCGCTATAAACAAAAGAAGAGCGACAATTTTGCAAAAAAAAAAAACAAATTTCTTACTTTTTGCTAAAATACAAATCTAAAAATAAAAATATCGGTTTTGGCCGATTTATATTCTTCTTCATATTTCTGGTAAAACAAATCGCAATCGGCGTTTATTGGTTGGTGTGCGCAAAAGTTGCCGCGTTTGCAAACCATGAGAATTCATTTATGGGGTTTTTATTTATTTTTCACTAGTAATGGCGGTGATCTGCGATTTTTATTGGTACTGCGATATTGCAGCAGACATGTCGGACCATTTCGACACTTTTTTTGGGACCACTGGCATTTATACAGCGCTCAGTGCTATAAAAAGGCACTGATTACTGTGTAAATGCCATTGGCAGTGAAGGGGTTAACCGGCAGGGGGTGCTCTAAGGGTAAACTGTGTTCCCTGGGTGTGTTCTAACTGTATGGGGGCTGGGCTATCAGGGGGAGGGGAGTGATCATGGCTACCATATACAGGAAGCCTATGATCACAGCCCTTCCCCCTCTGTCAGAATGGAGATCCGTGTTTACTTACACGGACCTCCGTTTCTTCACTGCGGGGGTGGGGGGCGCTCTACCCGCTTCCTGGCTCCCCCGGAACACGCGCTCACAGTGCGGGATCTCGCAGCTGCCGTCATATGGCGGCGGTTTGCGATACCGTGCCATCTTGTCAGACTGCGGTCAGCAAGTGGTTAAACAAACAATGATCTATATACTGTATGTAATGTGATAGCATTACTGGAATATAAAGAAATCAGAAGCTGCATGATATAACTTTTAGGCCTCATGCACACAGGACAACAGGAGCTGTTTTTAGCTGCATATATGTGGCCACTCTGCGTCAAGGCCCGGCCACATATTTGCGTGCGCTCAGCGCTAACAGGTTAAGTTTGATGCCCAGTAGATATTTAACCAAAGCATAAAAATATTACCCACTCACTTCTTGACTAAATGCAGTTACCTCAACGCTCCGTCTCTTTTCCGGGTTCCCAGAGGAGGAATGACTATTCTGCCGCTTAAATCCTTTCGATGTCTCCTGATGTTCTCTGTTCTATAAAGCAAACAGAAAAATCTGATGAAATGCTGTTACTGCCCCTTCTGTGTCTGAGGCTCACCTACACAAACTCTGCACTCAAAAACCCAAGGCAAGGGAAACAATGGAAGGGAAAATAGGATTACAGGAGAACGATAAGGAAACAAAATTTCACATATTGAGGCTTACTAGACCTTCGATGTCCCCATGGCTGCATTTGTTTTCATTTTTCAGGCTAAGAACATTTTCAGTCCAAAAACAAACAGATACACCAGTGCATGCACTGATCTCAAAACCCCTCTGGTCCAGCTGGACGCCTTGATTAAATGAATATAAAATTGAGGGATTAGATTGATTTTTTTCCCTAGCATTATGGTTTATGGATAACAGAGTGTTTAAAACTCTCAGTATGTTGATATGATTTTATTATTATTAAAATTTTGCCGTGATCTAGAATAATTTTAATACATATATGTTGTTTATGTATAGAGGTTCCTTGTTTGTGTTGCCAATTGCCCACTTATTGCTGGTATTGTTGTGAGGTTGATTCACCTCTCCTGATATGGTCCGTTTAAGATGGACGGGGAGGGTCACCATTCACAATAAATATCGGTGTAGTAGTGGTGTGGGCGTGACTTGATAAAAGAGGCGTCGCCCCTGAAATGTGTCAACATAGCAACCCCTGAGTGGGCGTTTTCTACTGTTCCCCGCTCCCCCTGGTTTTCCTGTACTGCAGACCATTGGCGGGTCGCCTGGCCCGGCACATGCCGGAGTGTCTGTTAGGCAGCTTGTGAGCTGTCATTTGGCATCAGGGAGGCTGGATGTTCGAGATTCACCTTAAAAAGACGTCCTAGGAGAGGGAACGTATGGATTATATGCCTGCATTTTTACTGCCAAATGTGAGTGGAACTATTGAGAACTTTTATTGTATGTTTTAATAAACTGTATCACACTAGGGCGGCTGTGTTCACTCTCCTCTCTTTCCGTTTTGTAAGAACATTTTCAGGAAGCATAGAAAATGCCTGTTGATTTTGCCAGAATTGCAATATCCTTGCCATTTCCCTGAGCTGAACTGGAAACACAAACAATGTTATCTTTGTTCTGTAAACTACTCTTCTCTCTATCCTCTGTGTAATGGAAATGAACGAAGGCAGACATATTTGTAGTCCAGCCTAGGTGACAACCATGGTTCCTTCCATACACGGTGGAATGAGCGTAGCCAGCCAAGGACAAGAAGTGTGTTATTCACAGGATTACTGGGGAAAAAAAAATTCAAGTTTGGAAAAGCGAGCCAATGCAGCCACTTCATCTAAGGACTAGTAAACTACAAATACATGAAACATTTTTCTGAGTTTAGATATGAGATATATATATATATATATATATAAATAAAACCATCATGGTGAAAGGAAGCTACCTGGAAAAAAGAACTCTTACTTTCCAAGATTTATGGATTATGCAATTTACAGGGAATTAAATAATAATTTTAAAAAAAGTTCCCATTCAAGCTATTGTTTCCAAAAACATAGATATACAAGACAAGGACATGCTCCCAACATACACAACAAATTAAATATACTTTATCAAAAGAAGCATTTAGTGAACATCATGCCTGTTAGGAGTCCATGCAGTTAGCTGACAATTAGGTCAAATAATGCAACAAATGTATTATTCCAGCATTTTCACTCAACCAGAACATGAATGAGTGTGCTCTTTTTCCAAAAAGCCATGCATGTTTATTAATGAGAAGAATTACTTAGACAGCAGTCACCAATGGAAGAGTAAAATTACTTGGATTAGAAGAGGCGCCTGAGCAATTAAACAGAAAGGAAAATGAAAGACCCTCACCGTAGGTGCGCCCCATGTATCAAGCAAAGTCTTGGCCCTATAGCGCCAGCAATGAATGACTGCCAGTAGGGAGCTGGCAAAATCAGCTACCTGCTCATCATCTCCCAACTGTATTTCCTCCTCATTTTCTTCTTCAGAGGCACTGAGCTCTGCCCCTGAACCTCTACTCAGCTCTGTGCTGGCAGGCCGCTCCTCATCTCCCTCTGTCTGTGGTTGTTCATAGGTGGGTGTTAGACTGCCATTATTGGGTTGAAGGATATCCTCAAATTCCAGTAGTGCTCCATCACTACCTGCATGCTGAACAAACAAGGAGTCCTATTATACTTCAATCAGGTGGAGTCTACATTCAGTGACTAGGTTTCTCCACCTGGGTGCATCATACATCTTGTTTTCACCTAAAGATACCATGCCAAATATGGGAAATCAAACACTGCCTGCAACCTTCAATCTTTAAGAGATTTTGGCCATAGTACGGACAATATTTAAAATCAGGTTGTTTTTTGCCTACTTGAAAATTATGTGATAGAATACAGGTACTGTACAATGCCGTCGACTTGGAAAGATGGGTCCCAGTAAAATCAAATATTCCACCCTGCTTTTCTGATATAATCCTGCAGTAGTTTCGTTTTGACTGCCTAACAATCTCTACGGGGCATGTATGAACAGAGCGACTGGGGGAGGGGACGAGTTGGGCAGACATTCCAATAACTCACTAGGTTTTGTGCTTATTTTCAGCATTTAGCTATTCAGCTCTGTAGACAGTCTTTTTCTACAAAAAAAAGTGAAGTTTAGCCTTGTAAACATGTTGAAAAAGAATCCCAGAACTGTACTTCCTGGCTAGTAAGTATATCATTAATATACAGGTTTATATAGAGCCAACAGTTTATGCACCAAAAGTGTATGTACTATAATTGTGCCTCTACTTATATAGGTCATCCTTCAAAATGGTATTGTAGTCCATAAACTTTCCCTCCTTTGTATTTTGTAACGGATGGGCAACTAAGACAATGAATAACAAACAATTCAAAAGGAAAGCCTGACTATGGATTGAAGGGAAGATTTGCCTCTGCTTCTGACTGCATGGAAGATAAAATCTGGGAAGGAAAAGCCAAACACAGCTGCTACAGTGTTCCCCATACACTACTAATGTGACCTTACATCAATATCTTCCATATTCTGAGTATTGGTGTCTGTAGACAACAGTCTCCCGACCTGACTGTTTTTAGCTACATTACTCATCACCTTGTAGCAACTACTAGTACCTAAGGACCCAGACACAATTGGCCACTCAGCCCGTGTCTGCACATCACACTGCTTTCTTCTGTCTTTAATTAATTTAAAGTGATATTAAAAGCTTTTTTTTTTACCTAAAATAAAAAAAGAGGTTATGCTTACCTGCTCTGTGCAATGATATTGCATAGAGCAGCCCCTGACTTTCTTTTTTGGGGTCCCTCATCAGCACTCTCTTCCCCACCTCTTCTGTGTGTGCCAACATAGCAAGTGGTTTGCTATGGTGGCACATCTGTGGGTGCTCTCCACGTCCATAGACATTCACAGACCCTCAGAACCCACCCCCTCTTCCCTCACAGGATTTGTCCCTGTGAGAAGGAGAGAGACCAGCGCCGCTGCAGCAAGGCACAGACCTGGATCAAGAGAGATAACAGGTAAGTATGGGGGAGGCGAGTATCAACTAGTGAGTCTTTTTACCTTAAAGCGGAGTTCCAATCATGTAAAAGTCAACAGCTACGAAAAGTGTAGCTGGTGACTTAACAATCGGACACTCACCTGTCCCTTGCTCCAGCGATGCGGTCGCCTGAGGGCTCTCTCTTCGCCGCCTCCCCTCGGCGGCGCCGGCATCATAAGTGTGGGCACCCGGCTTTGGCTTCAAAGCTGGGCGCGCACTGCACATGTACGAGTCGCACTGCGCCTTGTGACTGGCCGGCGTATCTTCTGGGACCTGTGACATGTCCCAGAAGATCGGTGAGAGGGAGGGGGAAGGTGGACTTCCTTCCTGGAGCCGCAGCGCCAGGGGAGGAAGTGGACCTGGGACCCTGTGAAAACAGGGTCCCTGGTCACCACCATCCCCCCCCAAAAACCGATATGCCAATTGTGGCATGTCGGGGGGTCACTTTCCATTAAAGTGGAAGTTCTACTTTTGGGTGGAACTCCGCTTTGATGCAGAGAATGCATGAAGGTAAAAGACTTTGACTTTCGAAGCATTTTAAGTAATGGATAGTCACACTGCAAAGTCCAGCATAAGAATCTGAAATGTAATCCCAGCATAGGGCACTATACCTTATTTCTTAAAGTGCCAAGAATCTTGCTGTTGTGTACTGTAAGGGATGCTTCACTGTCTGTGCTGGATATATTGTATATCATGCCAAAGATAGCAACTCAAGCACAGTTCATTTATTGTGTTTGAAATTTCTTTTAGAGATCAAATGTAGTGGGCCCATAATACAGTCAGATGTAAAGAAAATACCCAACATCTTGTTTTTACTGTAATGATTATGTCATTTCTCGTCTCAACTTCTATTTCACTGCAGTGATTTTGCAAATTATAAAAAAAACATCATGCTAAAAATCAATGCAACTGATCCACATGATTTTAAAGTGATTGTAAAGTCTCTTTTTTTTTTTTTAAAGAAAATAAACATGTCCCATGTGCAGTTGTGAAATGCGATGGATCAGTCACCTGGACGCCACCCTATAGGATTGAATTCCTGGAGCTGCCATCAAACCTTAGCTATTGCATCCACTTTGGTCTATGTGATTCACTGTCCCATGGGACTAACGACAAAGTACTTTTATCACACCGTTGAGTTTACTTTGTAATGTTGAATTTATGTATCCTTATGTACTAAATGGAACTCATGGAGCCTGACTGCCCTAATTGGTCTTTGACCTTGAGTTTAATATTGTATTTTGATATACTGTAATGGAAACATTGTGCTATGGATGTATTTTCTATATTACATTGTTCATTCAATCCATGGTGGCCATGTTACTGCGCTATTGGTCCTGCTGGCCTGCTGTCCCCCCGAGATTGGTTCTCCTTTGATGGTGGGTTTTCTCCCTAGGTGGATTGTATGCCCACGCCGTACCCGGCACAGAAAGGCCCCCACAAATCCAGCCTTCTGCATTTTTCGGCCCAGGTGCAGTTAGGTTCATTCCTGGCCTGCGCATTGGGCAGGAATTATCTGTGTCAGCAGTTTTAGTCTCTTTTTGGGAGCCCAATCCTCTGGATGTTTACATCCTGAGGGTGGGCTCCCATTAAAACGTCTGTCCGGTCGCACTGGATATGACGCAATTGCGCATGACGCACCAGGTTGCGCATGCGCAATATAGAGACACCAGGAACCGTGTTCGACGCCATTTCCAGCAGGACATTCTGCAGTGCGGTTACACACCAGGCAGCTTGCCCCTATTGCGGCAGATGGGCTTTTCTGCACATGCAACGCTGAACTAAGTGGATTCAGGTAATCATGTGCTACTTTAGATTTTGCCTATTGAAGTTGTTGGCTTTTTTCATGTGTATTTTTGAAAAAATTTGTGTTGCAAGCCTTGATTTTTCCATTGGCAGAGAGGCCTTATGCGGCTTCCTTGGACCAATTGGTTTACTAAGCAAGCAGTAATGGGCTATTTTATAGACATCTGTGGTATGCTAGATTTACATGATGAGTAGAGATGATTCTGAAGCCGTGTGGTTACTTCCATTTTTTCTTTTCTTTTTCATAGTTTGTCTAATTTTTGGACCCCGATCATTGGGGACTTACCCCAGCGGCTCCTGTATGACGTGCAAGGCACATATTACACTACCGAGGGGGTCACTGTGCCCCACCACATTGAAAGCTTCCTAGGCTTGGGGGTTCTGCAGTGAGAGTTTGGGTCCTTATAGATGGTGCTGTGACATGATTTATCTTTGGGTTGAACTGTTCACTAAAATAAATTTTATGTTCACAGAATATTGTATAATATCCCTGAAGAAGATATAATTTAACTCTTTCGAAACGCGTTGGTGGTCCCCATGGATTGATGTCACCTACAGTCACTGATGGTTTCGCCATCCTAGGGGAATACCATTTTCCAACCTGAACATACAAGAACGATACAATCTGTCTCTATGGTCCAATCAAGTACTGATATACTATATAGAACAATGTGAAGGATTTTTCTATGGAATCGTGCAAATTATCTCTTGCTGTTTTTATAAATCTTTTTGTATGAATAAAAAATATGGTATTTTAAGAAAATCATAAGTCTTTCAGACTACTCTATTGCCCTCAAAATCCCTTTTTCATTTGAGGTTACTACCTTTTCAGTAAACAATATGGGATGTGGCAATTAAACAATGGTACTGTGGGTAACAGTCCTTAATGTACAATTTGGTTTTGCACAGAACAGCCCAGATCCTCATCCCTTTTTGCTGCTCCTGGCCCCTCCCCCCTATCAAGTGCCCCCTCAGCCAGCAGCTTTCTATGGGGGCACCTGAGCCGAGTCAGAGCACCATGTATTCATTCAGACATGGAGCCCCGACCCCTCTCTCCCCTGATTGGCTGACTGAGTTTGACGGACAGCCATGGGAGCAATGGCGCCACTGCTGTGTCTCAGCCAATCAGGAGTGTCCCGGATGGCTTAGACATTCGTGGATATCACTAGAGAGAGAAGGGGCTCAGGTAAGTATTAGGGGGGCTGAGGGAGGCTGCTACACACAAAAGGTTCATCTTAATGCATAGAATGCATTAAGATAAAAGAAACCTTCTGCCTTTACAACCCCTTTAACCACTTCCCGCCGGTAGGACGTCCATGGACGTCCTAGACTTTGAGGGGGGATATCTGAATGGTGCCAGCAGCTAGAGGCACCATTCAGATATCATTTTTTTCAGCTGGCGATTCTGTACACCACAAGAACGATCATAGCGGCAGTTCAGCCGCTTGATCGTTCTTGTAGGCAGCGGGAGGGGACGTCCCCCCCCTCCCGCCGCCATTCGGTGCTTCTCCCGTGCCGCCCGTACGATCGGCGGCAGGGAGAAGAGATCCGTCGCCGCTGGAGTGTCGTCAGGGAGATGACTGATGACCATCTGGTCACCAGTCATCTCTATGACCGTCGGAGGACCGGGCGCGATGTTATGACGTCACGCCCGGCCCGGCTTTAGTAAACAAAGCCGTGATCACGGCTGGAAAGGCTGGGATCGGAATTTTTTTTTCTGATCTCAGTCTTTCCAGCCTGCAGGAGAGATGTGAGGTCATATTGACCCCACATCTCTCCATAAAGAGGACCTGTCACGCACCATTCCTATTACAAGGGATGTTTACATTCCTTGTAATAGGAATAAAAGTGATCAAAAAAAAAAATTAAAGACACAGTGTAAAAATAAAAGTAAAATGAATAATAACAAAAAAAAAAAAAAAATTAAAGTCCCCCCGTCCCCGCGAGCTCGCACGCAGAAGTGAACGCATACGTAAGCCCCGCCCACATATGTAACCGGTGTTCAAACCACACATGTGAGGTATCGCCGCGTACGTTAGAGCGAGAGCAATAATTCTAGCACTAGACCTCCTCTGTAACTCTAAACATGTAACCTGTAAAAAATTTTAAAGCGTTGCCTATGGAAATTTTTAAGTACCAAAGTTTGGCGCAATTCCACGAGTGTTCGCAATGTTAAAGCATGACATGTTGGGTATCAATTTACTCGGCGTAACATCCTCTTTTACAACATACAAAAAAATTGGGCTAACTTTACTGTCTTGTATTTTTTTAATTCACTAAACTGTTTCTTTTCCAAAAATTCCTGCGCAAATATCGTGTGATATAAAAAGTTGCAATGATTGCCATTTTATTCCCTAGAGTACCTGCTAAAAAAACATATATAATGTTTGGGGGTTCTGAGCATTTTTCTAGCAAAAAAATGATGATTTTTACATGTAGGAGAGGAGTGTCAGAAATGGCCCGGTAAGGATGGGGTTAATGATTACTAGTGATTTGTTAACCTCTACCCCATAATTTAGTTTGTAATGCTCAGATTACAGGCGGTCCCCTAGTTACAAACATCTGACTTACAAACGACTCCTACTTACAAACGGAGGGTGACAACAGGAAGTGAGAGGAAATCTCCTAGGAAGGGAAATTCACTCCTGTAAGAGTTATCATGGGAAAAAGGTGTCTCCACTGAAGCTTTATCACCATTCCTTGTTTCCACAACAACCCACAATTTTGAAAATGCAATTGTCATAGGGACAGAAGGTGAGATTAAATCTTCTGAACAGGTGCACAGACAGAACAACAAACATTACAGGGGTGTTACCCCTTCCCTATGCTATCCAAAAAACTTAAAAATTGTTTTGGCTGGAGTTACACTTAAAAAAAAAAAATGTACCTGTTCCGACTTACAAATTCAACTTAAGAACAAACCTACAGACCCTATCTTGTTTGTAACCCAGGGACCCCCTGTACTTCCATCATATGCATTACCATGCACCATGATTTGTTTTAGCTTTTCTCTTTCATTAGCCACTTATAGGTAAAAGCAGAAATATAATTTAAAAGGAACATTGGTGTTTCCTCGGATTACTGTAGATCAAAAACGTCAACCATCTCCACTTCGCTTACCAGCTATTAATTGATAAAATGTGCAGTCTAAGAGGAAACTCTGTATGTAAGGCAGGCTGAATTCTAATGCATTATGCCTTTCATTTTTAAAATTATAATAATAAAATATCATAATAATCTATACATAATCACCCAACACTGTTGGGTGGAGGCTATAGAATAAGGTATGATCTCTAAATATAGCCCAAGGTGTGAAAATTAGGAATCTTCCATAAAATGATAATCCAAAACTATAGGGGATGTGTAATTGCATAATCTTATTTTGCCTAGGTAATTGTATCAGAGCCAGCCTGAGCACAGGTTAATTACATTTGTGATTAACCACAGTAGAACTACAGCTTGGACCATCAATCCCTTTATTAGGATAAAATTAAAATGTAGTTGCTGCAAATGGGAAGTGTAACTGCAGATTATTGTCAGCTCAAATGAAATACAAAAGATTGAAATAAATGTAACTACTCAGGTGATCAAGAAACTGCAATAGCACAGCAGAAAGTAAAAACAAATCCCTGTTGCTAGAGGTAACACTATGTCATAACTTCTAAAAGCCTTAAATAATAAAACAGGTTTCCCTATGATGATGCAGACAGAAACAATCAAAGCCACTATATGCACATCAACTTCAGAGGGCCTAGGGTGGTTCTAGAGGGGCAAATAGGAAGAGAAGTTGTTGTCATTACTTAGTATGCAGCTTCTTTATCTTTTAATCCTTGCCTATGTTCCAGTATAAAGCTGGTGTCACAACTGCTACTAGACTTCCTGCATCAAGGAGGGTCCTTTCATGTACAGCATCCTATGGAGTTACCCTTGCATGCAGGGACTAGAATCGTCTCTCCCTACATTGTGTGCATCAATAAAAAAAAACACAGCCCCCTAGCCTAGGATGGCAAGACACTGCCCTGCTCCTCCCTTCTCTAAGCTCACAGGCTGGCTCCGGACTGCACTGCCCACTGTTCATTTTTACTTGTTTAGACTGGAAGTTCAGGGAAGAAGCACCGAGAGAACAAGAACAAGTCTCATTGAAAGTTGTAAAATTCAAGTGCTTGGGTAAGAATTTTACCATATACTTTACAGGGGAAAGTTCATTTATTGTTCTTAATGTGTTAAACTAAAAAATGCTGAGTGTTTAATACTACTTTAACTGCTCTGAAATGACACATTGGTCTGTATACAGCAATTTCCATTACAGGTCTTCCCATGGATAAGAACATGACCGCAAATTACGGCAGAACCATCACATTTAAAGTAACCACAGTTGCTTTAAATAGTTTGCTTGGGCCAAGCTGGTCACAATGAACTATTTCCATTACTAAGCTATTCGGCCACCGTGAGCTCTGTATCATACTGTAGTAGCATCAGCTACATACATTATGCAGCTTTGTGTTCCACAGCAGTACAGGAAGAGGAAGCTTTGCATTTTTGTTAATGAATACTAGGCCTCCTCTGATTGGCTGAGGTGGTGATTGTGACATACACCTGCCTCTTCACTTTGGCCAATCAGAGGAAGCCTTATATTCACTGATAAAAATACAAGGTTGCCTATGAATGGCAAGCACTCTGGACTTTGTTTCCCGGCAGCAGAAAGAAAGTCACCTGCACTGCTGGAATATAGCACTGCATACTACATGTAGCTGATGTCACTATACTATCATCCAGTATTCACAGCAGCCAAATGACTTAATAAGGAGAATACTTCATTTGGTCCAGCTTGGCCTAAACAAACTATTTGGAGCGCCGGGAAATTTGAAATTGGGTTTTAAGGAATGATGTAGAATATTTATTTTCATTATTAATACTTTTAGAAATGTATTTGCAAACACTCTTCCTACTTAAACCGCAGTATCAAAGACTTGGGATATTAACACTGAAACCATTTCCAGCAGGTAGGAAAGTTTCATTCAGTGTTATACTTTTATTTCTGCTGATAAAGATATCCTGTACTCCCTATTATTGGCCTAGGATCCCCGGAACAGATTGCATGAAAAGCACAGGGAGCTTATCAGATAAGCTGGTGTTGTGTCACATCTGAACACTAGAGGGGGGTGGAGACTCACTGTACTTATTTTACACACACTTTACTTGTCCTCCATCATACAGAGTATCGCTGTTCATTTAGGTACATTTTCAAAAATTAAAAGGCTGGACTTATTTCTTTGTTATTTTTACAGGATTTAACATTCAGCTTGTTAAAACCATAAAAAGGTGTCTTGGCCTCGACATTATGAAAGAAAAAAATGATTATGGGATAGTATCAGAGTGTATGTAAACCCCAACAATAAACTTCTCTTTTTTGCTCCATATTTTTCTACAAAATATACAAGTGTTTTGTTAGATCTGTTCAATAAGTGCATAAAATAACTTGATTCTAACAGAAATTTTGTGAGCCGACAAGTTCCTGTGCTCTCTGCCTGCGTACAAAGAGGGGTTAGGCCAACCATAGATGGATCGAATCTTGACCGAATCAGCAGGGACTGGCTGAGATTCAATCCCTTTATAGGCAGGCTGATTTACCAACGTTGATCGATCGACTTTGGTACAAACAGCATGATGGATTGTTAGCATGTGATTATTGCCAGTGGCTATGGCAGCTAATCACTGCGTTCTCCTGGCAGGGACGACTCCCCGCACCGCCAATCTGCCCCCCCCCCCCCCACTGGGGGAAGAAAATAACTGTGTAAATGGGGGAATCGAGTGAATCCTGTGGTTGCAGGAAAGAAAATCTCAATCTTTGGCGTGCTTTATGAAGATGAGAAGGAAAGGTCTGTGCTCTTTGTAATCCATCAGACATTAAGTAGGCAGGGCTGAAAACAAGTGCTTAGGAATTCAGAGCGGTGTTGCTAGATCTAAGGCTACTTTCACACTGGGTGGATGGACGGTAGCGTTAAATCCCTGCTAGTTTCAGCAGGGATTTATCTCGGTTATAGTGGCGCTACTGCATTGTTTTCAATGGGTAGGGGTGGTGGAGGAACGGTATATCACCACTCACCGCGCCACCCCAAAGATGCGGCTTGCAGGACGTTTTGTAACGTCCTGCAAGCGTACCGCCAGAGTGTGAAAGCACTCCAGCTTTCACATTGGGGTGGATTGGGCTTGATTTTTGAGGCGCTTTACAGGAGCTATTTTTTAGCTAAATAGCACCTGTAAAGAGCCTCAGTGTGAAAGCAGCCTAAGAGGAAGGCGAGAGCAGTCTATATTTCTGGCACATTACAGTTATTTTTCTGTACTTGCAGCGTGTTTAAAGGGATTAAACATAGTGAAATGTGGATGTATTCCATAGATGTGCTTAATATGTTTTTTGTATTTTTACTTTGCATATGCTTTAAGGATGAAGAGTGATTCCCACGATTATTAACCTTTGGGGTTAGCTGAAGAACAATCTTGAAATGAGCAAATGCCATTTAGGATTCACATAGTTTGAGGCACTGAGAAGAGAAGTTTGTTGACCATTTTTCACTTGCCTGGTCAAGTCAGCATGATTCCCCAGGAATGAGCAAACAAATGATGAATGGAAAATACTGCAGTAAGGCACAGTTGTTTGCACAACAAACAGCTACTGAGTTGACTTAGCAGTTATGCACCTAGACGGAGCAGAATGAATTCAGCTCTGTGCAGTGATAGGCATGTGACATTCAACACAACATCTGCAAGGTGGAAAATCACAGGGAGCATGGATGGCTTATCATGCACTGCCTGAAGCTACACAATTTCTTGCATTCATCTCTAATTTCTCCTTTATGTAAATAGCCCACTATCAAGCATACAAATGATGAATTGTCCTACTGAAGGTCACATAACTCGCTCTGTGTACACACACACACACACACACACACACACACACACACACACACACACACACACACACACACACACACACACACACACACACACACACAGCATATTGGTTTATACAGAACATCTTACCTTCAAGCCCACTGCAGATCCAAAGGGCAAAGAAAGAAACAGAGAAAAACAATTAATTACAATTGTGTAAATCCCACTGCACAGTACAGTTACATTACTGAACATTATGTAGTTTCTGGGGAATGTGTTACATTTATCAGGAACGGATCTTTGGTCAAAATAATAACAGTATCTGACCAATCATGGACAACTGCTATTGAAATTGATGTCATCAACTGACAAGGGGGCCCTTGTGCCTAGAAAAATTACGCTTTCCGTCATCAAATACTTATTACCCAGACACTTTGTTTTAAAATATCTTAGTCCTTCGTGCTTGATTTGTCTAATTATCATTAGATCGCTTTACAGAAAAAGCATCTGTAGGTACCCCCCTTCTCCCTCTATGTGGCTATATCTATAGACAATGCAGACTGTCACTGATTCAGAAAGAGCAAGGCTTAACTACATATGCAATACACAAATATCGCTGTCAACATGTAAACCTTTATTTTAAAACCTATGTCAAAAATAGCAGACACCAATAAACATAATAGTTTTTCTTTTTCAAGAAAAAATTGATTTTTTGCACTCATTGTAAAATCCTCTTCGTGGGGTACACTAAGGGACAAAGGAAGTCTTTAACCTTGGGGTTATACTGCCACCTACAGAAGGACTGGTCACTGCAAACAAAAACTATAAAGGCCAGCACATGATAACCCTACCCACTACTAGCATGCCTCAGTTTTGTAGCAAAGCAGTGACAAGAGCATGATCATAAACAGAGGGATGGGATCTGTGTCCCTCAATGGACTCCAAGAAAAGGGTTGAACATCAAGCATAAAAATTCTATTTTCTTTCTCATCCTCTAAGGGATATAGGGAGTCTAACCTTTGGAGCGGCTAAAAGCAGTCCAACTGACAGGCGAGCAGCACAGCATATAAATGCTAACAGATCCAAGAAAACAACAAAGAACTGGGGACTGCCTGTAGCTCAAAGAGCCATCTGAAGAACCTTTACACCAAAGTTGGCATCAGATGAAGGCAGAACTTCTACCTGGTAAGTCTTAGAACCTAGAGAACGATGCAACAGAAGACCAGGTAGCAGCCTCTGGGATACCGCTGAGCAATACTGATAAGCCCAGAAAACCCTTACATATCTACAGTATCTCACAAAAGTGAGTACACCCCTCACACTTTTGTAAATATTTCATTATATCTTTTCATGTGACAACACTGAAGAAATGACACTTTGCTATAATGTAAAGTAGTGAGTGTGCAGCTTGTATAACAGTGTAAATTTGCGGTCTCCTCAAAATAACTCAACACACAGTCATTAATGTCTAAACCGCTGGCAACAAAATAGAAGTACACCCCTAAGTGAAAATGTCCAAATTAGGCCCAAAGTGTCAATATTTTGTGTGGCCACCATTATTTTCCAGCACTGCCTTAACCCTCTTGGGCATGGAGTTCACCGGAGCTTCACAGGTTGCCACTTGGGTCCTCTTCCACTCCTCCATGATGACATCACGGAGCTGGTGGATGTAAGAGACCTTGCGCTCCTCCACCTTCCGTTTGAGCATGCCCCACAGATGCTCAATAGGGTTTACGTCTGGGGACATGCTTGGCCAGTCCATCACCTTTACCCTCCGCTTCTTTAGCAAGGTAGTGGTTGTCTTGGAGGTGTGTTTGAAGTCGTTCAGTTGGAATATTGCCCTGCGGCCCAGTCTCTGAAGGAAGGGGATCATGCTCTGCTTCAGTATGTCACAGTACATATTGGCATTCATGGTTCTCTCAATGATCTGTAGCTCCCCAGTGCCAGCAGCACTCATGCATCCCCAGACCTTGGCACTCTCACCAACATGCTTGACTGTAGGCAAGACACACTTGTCTTGGTACTCATCACCTGGATGCCACCACACACACTTGACATCATCTGAACCAAATAAGTTTATCTTGATCTCATCAGACCACAGGACATGGTTCCAGTGATCCATGTCTTTAGTCTGCTTGTCTTCAGCAAACTGTTTGCAGGCTTACTTGTGCATCATCTTTAGAAGAGGCTTCCTTCTGGAATGACAGCCATGCAGACCAATTTGATGCAGTGTGCGGCGTATGGTCTGAGCACCGACAGGCTGACCCCCCAACCCTTCAACCTCTGCAGCAATTCTGGAAGCATTCCTATGTCTATTTCCCAAAGACAACTTCTGGATATGACGCTGAGCATGTGCACTCAACCTCTTTGGTCAACCATGGTGATGCCTGTTCTGAGTGAAATTTGTCCTGTTAAACCGCTGTATGGTCTTGGCCACTGTACTGCCGATCAGTTTCAGGGTCTTGGCAATCTTCTTATAGCTTAGGCCATCTTTTATGTAGAGCAACATTTTTTTTTTCAGATCCCCAGAGAGTTCTTTGCCATGAGGTGCCATGCTGAACTTCCCAGTGACCAGTATGAGAGAGAGCGATAACACCACATTTAACACACCTGCTCCCCATTCACACCTGAGACCTTGTAACACAAATGAGTCATATGACACCGGGGAGGGAAAATGGCTAATTGGGTCCAATTTGGACATTTTCACTTAGGGGTGTACTCACTTTTGTTGCCAGCAGTTTACACATTAATGGCTGGATGTTGAGTTATTTTGAGGGGACAGAAAATGTACACTGTTCTACAAGCTGTACACTCACTACTTTACATTGTAGCAAAGTGTCGTTTCTTCAGTGTTGTCACATGAAAAGATAGAATAAAATCTTTACAAAAATGTGAGGGGTGTATTCACTTTACTGAGATACTGTAGTTGAGTGCTTCCTGACAGGAGAGGGTAGAACCATCTCTTTGAAACCATGAGCTTGGATGAGGGGTTTTATCTAGGGTTACAATGGCCTAATCAGAGTGAGGGACCAACAGTATCTGAAACAAAATTAGAAAGGGCAGAAACCTGACCCCCTTTATAGTGCAGAGAGCCAGACACAAGCTGTAGGAAGGAGGGAATTGTCCAATGTAGAAACACCTGGAGTGGAAACCCAGAGATTTCATGTTCGATGATAGACCTTTTGCGAAGTAGATTTCCTAGCTTTTAGCCTTGTAAAAATTGCAGACTCAGAGATGCCCCTGTCCTTCGGAGCCTGAAATTTAACAGCCATGCCGCTAAAGCCAGTTACTATAAAACAGAATGACAAATCTGTCCCTTGGACACAACTTGGTAGAGCCCATGCAGTGGCCGCCAGCATTCTTACCAGGATGGCACAAAACAACTACCTGGGCCAGTAAGCAGAAATGGGGTTCACTGGAATGCCCCTCCACCTTGATCCTGCGAGGCAGATGAGGAAGTAATTGATCACATTGGATTGATCCCACTGAGCATCCATTGCTTCTGCTAGATGATCCCTGTACATAGAGAAATGCCCGTCCAGTCTGTTGCTAAACCTGGAGGCCAGGAGGTCCACATCTGGGTTCCCCATCTGTAACACAGGTCCTGAAACACTTCTGGGTGTAGAAAACACCCTTCTGAACTGTTGGCTGAGGAAGTCTACCTCCCAATCGTCCAAGTCTGGAATGTACATGGCTGGCAAGGCTGGAAAATTAAGCTCTGCCCAGGACAAGGATCCTATATACATCTTGATGTGGCTCCCATGTCTTCAATTATCAGACATGTTGCAAATGAATGGTGATAAGGCTCAAAGTAAGTCAAGTACTCACGATAATGAGGACGCTGATATCAGATAAGGGTCGGATGGCAGGAGATGACCAAAATCTATGTAGGCAGCAACAAGCCAAAGTTCCACTTAGTTCTTTTCTAACAGGAATAGCAGAAGGGAGATACTTCCACAACACTGTATGACAGAAAAGAATGCAGAGAATGTGCAACACTTCACTCAGAAGATGTCGTCAGCACTCCCAAAAATCGAAATCCTTCCGTGACAAACAAGGGAATGTCTAATATATAGATGCCCAGAAAAGTAAAGCAGAGTTCCACCTAAAAGTGGAACTTCTGCCTTAAGCACTGGTGACCCCCTGACATGCCACAATTGGCATGTCTTTTTTTTGGGGGGGAGCGGATACCTAGTTTTGATAGGTACCCAGCTCCCACTTCTGCCCCTGGAGCCGCACGGAAGTTCTCCTCTCCCCCTTCCCTCCCTGCAATCTTCTGGGACACGTCAAGGGTCCCAGAAGATTGCCGGGCCCATTCACAATGCGCAGTGCTTGCCCGGCTGGGAAGCTACAGCCGGGCGCCCACACTTGCAATGCTGGCGCCACGGAGAGGAGGGAGAGAGGAATGTGGCATCGGGCGGGTGCATCGCTGGACCGTGGGACAGGTGAGTGGCTGTTTATTAAAAGTCAGCAGCTACACTTTTTGTAGCTGCTGACTTTTAAATGGGTGGAACTCCGCTTTAAGTAATTGTGGAAGCTCTCAATGCATGGCCCAACGATCCTACTCACTAAATGAGTCTTCAGAGAAAAGACAATGCTAAGGTAATGCCAAGGGCTCACGACCTGGGAAGCACTCTAAAGCTAGCCTTTACCAGAAATAAGTCCCGAAAGAGCCATATGTGGAACCCAGAGCCCAAAAGTCACTTCCAGACTATTCCCACAGGTCCAATCCAATGAGGTCCAGATGTGGTACTCCAACGGCCAGTCTGGGGGCAACCGCCCTGTTTTAACACAGCAGAAGATGTCCATACTTTTAGGACACTAGGAAAAGACATGGTGGTAGTGGGAAGTGTTAACCTGGGCTGACCTACAGTTTTTATGTTTTCCAGTGTTCAGTTTTATTATAGCTGGCAGTATACCGTGCAGGCTAAAGACTTCCTGTGTTCCTCAATAGACAGGAAAGAAAAATACTGAGATGAAAATGAAAGTACTAGTTGCTTAGCTTCTATACTACAAGTAACAGATAGTACAAGTACATAGATCAGGACTGACTTGTCCTGGGTTAACGTCAAAGAAAGTAATAAAGGATTTGGATCATTGTGACATGCAGGCAACTAGCATTTTCAGAAGGTAAACCACAAAAGCTTCATATTTCTCTGGGTAGAGTTTCCTTTAAAAACATTTCAATTTACAATTAAAGTATTATTGTGTGCAAATTAATATCTTCACCTTCAGGTCTTTTATGTATTTTCTATTATCTTTAAATTCTTGAAAACAAACTAAAATGGCATTTTGACAAAAACTGAGAAAAGAACCATAACTGTCATTACCAGTTAGGAATTGGTATACCTGTTTGTGTTTTTTTTGTATTGTAAACCCCTGCAACCTATAACTCACTTCTTTTTGTTAAACCCATGAACTGTCCCGAGGGTAAGGACAAAAAGTAATTTCCTGGTCATACTGTTTAGCAACCAGAAATAACCCTTGTAGAGTATAAATGTCAATGCAAATATGGGCTCACTAATAAATCATTGATCTCTGAAGTCTTGTGGACTATTCGGTAACACTGCTATATTCAAAATACAAGTGCCAGCAACTCACAGCAACCAGAGTTCACTGGATGCCTGACCTGCCCACCATGGCATTTTATTGGTTGCTGTATGCAGTTACATGGTGTTTTGCACTTGTACTGGTTTACTGAATAACCCAACCGATTCTGTCTGTTCTGATGGCCATCAAAGACAGATTAGGGAACAAGATAAGGTAAAATACCAGCAGGATATGTTCTAATACAAAATGCTCCTCTAATGTAATATACTCTTTTGGCCCTATCTCATCAAGTGAGTTATGTAAAAAATGAAACAGCACATACCCTTCTCACCCAGGTGCTTCAGAATATGCTTCGATGGCTCTAAATAAACAATAATCAAAAAACAAATTTAATCTAAAAACACACAATGAAGACTCCCCAATTTATTGTAAAACTATAGTAAACCTATTATAGGAAAACCTGGTTAGAAAATATTTGGAACCATTTATAGTATATTTACTGACAAATTTGTTTTATTGTCCGTAATTAGTTTATTATTTAAATATTTGTTATTCTATATTAGTATGTGTTATTCTATTGGCAATCTATGCTACTTGAAAGTTTTGACTACTACAAAAGCTATAAATTGGTTAGTTGAAGGACAATGACACGACATGAGTAGTTGATTGGCCTTAGCTACCTCTACACACACTGACCAGCCAGTAAACAGTGGCTACAATTCAGATCTTATTGTTCACTTTTATTCTAGTTAAGCATCTTTTTTGAGGCTTCACCATTATAAACAAAAATCTCGCACCAGACTTTCTGCGACCTTTATCTGCGGTGTGTGCGCTTCCCTCCTTAACATTTCCCGGGATGTACCTAGAATGATTTGGATCTGGGGACAGGACAGACAACTTGTTAGGATGTTCATTCATATTAATCCAACACCAGTCTCCCAATCTGAGCGCAATTAGTATGGGAGACACCAACTATGTCAGAAGGGTTCCATGTTTATTGCACATAGTTGTGTTAAAGCGTATGATTTCATCAGCAAGAAGAAAGTTATTGAGCACCGAATGTAATAAAAGGGAATAGAACTTTACCAAGCAGACCAAGAGTATATTCCCTACAGGAATATAAAATGAGCAACTACATTTAGGGTCAGTTCACACCCCATGTGGTCCAGTGCGGTTTTTTTTTTGCATCAAAAACGCATGGGAAGTAGGTTATATGGTTTTTAATTGCATAGTTCACACCAGTGCGGTCAGTTTCAGAAAAAAAAGTAGAAAATGCTGCATTTTTTTCTGCACTGAGCTGGAACGCAGTAAAACGTATCAAAAACACACCGGAACATACCAGAAACGCACCAAAAAGCGTAAAAATGCACAGGAACGCACCAAAAATGCACCAGAAAGCATAAAAAAATGCACTGGAACTGGCCCTTAAGGTTAAGAAAAAAAAGGGGAAGAAAAGCACTGGACTGCATCAAAAACGCGCATGCAGAAAAGCACCTGGACTGTGTTTCTATGGTATGAACTGGCCCTTAAACTTACATTCTTTGCTTGCTGTAAGAAGCCAATATTTATGCTGACATTGTATAGATGTTTTATGAGCTAAATTCAGGCGTTGTATCTTCAATTGTTGTCACTTACCACACAAGAAGCCATTTTTGTAAAGCAGCACCTTTAAGGAGCATTGTTATCAGTGCTTTTCCTTCTAGCCCTTTTTAATTCTGGTTGGCCACATATGTATATAATTAAGCAGTTGCATTATTTTTAGGTTGGGGAAGCCATAATAAATGAGGTTCTCTCAATAAATTTGTGAGCCATGCAGAACGCAAAACAGGGCTGGGTTGCTTGGAAGATGAAATAAATAAATGCAGCGGATTTATCATAGTTTGGATAAAGAGCATGTAGTAACAGGGGTTTAATCATTGGAGCGACAATTTAATAATGTAAAGCAATATTAAACCCAAAACCAATAATGTAATATATTGCAGCTTACCAATGATTACATGGTGGCTACATTAGTCTCTTTTTTTAGGCCCTTTTCCCTTCGGCTTTCACCTGATGATCTGGCCAGTAACACACTTCATATATTAGCATGCTCCCACTCTGGATGAATGAGCACAGGGGCACAGCAGAAAGTAGAATTGTTAATCTGGAGGGAGGGGAGTGTTAGACGGACTAGCAGATTTAGATCCGCTAACACATTGAAGCCAAATTCAAGCTCACACTGCAGTTAAAGCAACATTTATTTTAGTTTGGGATAATGGTTTTACATGAATAAAAGCCGATCACTGTAAGAACCCCTGTCAGTGGTAAATGGTTTGTCTCAACACTCAACTGATACATTGGTAGGGCAGCTTTACTGGCCAGAACACAAGGTGAAAATAAAATAAAGAAAACGCTAAAAAAGAATACGGATTAATACCACTTTAAAAAATACATTAAAAAGTACATTAGCATGCATGTGGAGGATTAGACTGAAAAACTGAAGAAAAGGTAAAACAAAAGAGGCATTGGCAATCACTAGTTAATTGCAAAGAAATATCAGGAGAGACAGCAAAATCCGAATATTTAAAAGGACAGAGCAAATTTTCAAATCATTAAATATAGCATCAACAATTTCTTGCCAGGTGATAAAGGAGAACATTCTCAAAGCCAACTTAAGGCAATGGTATAGTCATACAATATATGGCCCATAACACAGAGCAAATATTTTTACTTTGCACTGCTAAAAATTATAAATCGTGAATTACATATTTTATGATTTTTGTGTGTTCTTCCAAATTGCCCCAATAACTGATGCACAGTTTTGTTTATTAAAAAGTGAATGCTATTATTTGCATGAGGGCCAATCGTGTTTTACATTCCAATGCCAGGAATGTTGGCAGCTTTACACCTTGACATACAGCTATAAAATATTTAATTTCAGTATTATACCTGACTGCCTGCGCCCCGACCGCAGTGCCACCATAGGGTCAATTGTTGACATTGTTTTCTTTATTCTTTCCGGACTATATTTGTAACGTCCAGGATCTGGAAAGAAGATGATTATGGTCAATGGCAAAGGAAAAGCGCACCTCTAGGTCATGTCAACTTAAATGGGAATCCCCTTTAACATGACCAGGATAAAATATATTATTCAGAAATAAAAATGACTAGGGCCTCATATACACGGGCGTTTTGTTAAAACGAGCTGTAACGTCGGGGCCGACACCAGGAAAAAATCAGCGTTAAAAACGCAATTTCATCTGCGTTTTGTTAAAAAAGACATCCCTCTGCTATTTTTGGACATTTCAAAACAGAAAATTCTGGTGCTAAAAACGCCGGTTAACATTGCTACGGTGCTAATGCGCATTATTGAGCGTTTTGCCGGCTCATCGTCAAAAACGCTCTAACGCTGCAGCTTCGGAATGAGCGGGTCCTGCGTTAGATTTACAGCTTAAGAACGCTGACACCATCTACAGCTCAAAAACATCAACGTGTATATGAGGCCATAGAATAACATGGTGTGGCGTTCTTAAGCTGTAAAAACAGCTCAAAAACGCAGCGTTAATAACGCCCGTGTGTATGAGGCCTAAGACAGACAAAAAACTGCATATTAAATAAAGATATTAATTAAAAGTTATCTCTGTACACTTACATGCGTCCATCTCTAGAATTGCTTCCTTAGCCTAAAATAAAAAGATACCTTTCATTTAGTCAGAATCTTGCACCATTTTGAAGAAACGTCCAAACATGAACAGTTACATTTCTACCTTTCATTGTTTTTTATACACACTGTGCATTGGTGACAGAATGGTAAATGATCTTACTTTCTGTGGAATGATGGCATGGTGATTCTCCAAGATAACTTTTTTGATGTGATGAGTCCAGAGACGTTTCTCCTCCACTGTTTTGGCCTGTGTAAATGCAGAATTAAATGAAATTCATACAAGTACAAACTTCCATATCTGAACATTCAGTGCAAATAGCTAAACGCACATTACTTTGTGTGATACATTTGTGCAGCTGGCTCTTCATCTTACTGATACAGAGGATGCACAATGTGCTTTTGAGAATTGTTTTCTTGGCCGTAGGATAAAATCCCAGCGGGCCACAAACTTCCAGCTGACGCTGAACATTTACATGGTTTAGAGCAGTGATTCCCAAACCGTGTGCCTTGGCACACTAGTATGCCACGTGAGATTTGCAGGTGTGCCTTGAGAGTTTTGAAAAATATTTAAAATGGCTAGCATTTTGAAACCTTGAACATATTGAAAAAATAAATAGTAAATCAATGTTGCAAAAGTTAAGAGTGACATATATAAAAACACAATCTCTGTCAGTCTGTCATTCATTGGTTCCTTTCTTAACGCAAGACTTATGGACTGTGAAATCTCGGGAGAACTCGATCGCTCTAATCATATTATAATAATAGAGACCCTTCCATTCCAACATTGATGCTTATAAATAAGCATTGTTTAGTGATGGAGAAATACTTGGGAGAAATCATGTCTGGAACTCTGAAAAAGAAACTGGGAAATCAAAAGCAAGGAAGCAAGCGAAAGTACAAAGAAGATTATAATCGCTTCAATCTGATTTGCTCTCGAAAGCAGGCACATCCTTCACATTAAATTTAAAATGAAATAGATATGTAAAAATAAATACGTTCTTCACCACAAAAAATGTTAAATTGGTTGTCAACTTGTGACAACCACTTTAACCTACAGGTAAGCCTATAATAAGGCTTACCTGTAGGTGCCCTGCATATCTCCTAAACCTGCTCGGTTCAGGAGATAGGCAGTGTATTTGCAGTGCAGACTTCATGCCGGCACATGCGCAGTGAAGAATCGACCTCCGTGCCCTTCCTCCACTGCGACCATGCCGTGACTGGTGGCTCCCACACACATGCGCGGGAGTGACGTCACCCGACTCCGGCCAGTCACAGCGTCGGAGTCGCTGCCCCAGAAGGAAGAGGGGCAGAAGATGGACGCCGCCAGGACAGGGGACAGCGCCGGACGTCGCAGGCTTTGTTTACAGATAAGTGACACATAATGGGCTACTATGCGATGCATAGTAGTAACCCATTATGCTTCTACATTACAGGGGAATATAGAGGAAAGTAAACCCCATCTGGGTTTACTTCCTCTTTAAATCTTTTCAGGTGTGCCGTGAAAATTTTTAGATCTTTTTGGTGTGCTGCAAGACACAAATGTTTATGAAACACTGGTTTAGAGTAAAAACTCTTACTGTGGCATTTTGCACAGGGGAAAATCCCAGCTAGCTTATATATTTTATGGCAGTGTATAGCTCATGCTTTGACATTTCATAATTAGGAGAATGTGCATCTGCTATTTTTCATGAATGAGGTGTGCAAGTCACTAGATACAAAAGTCCTTTTTCTACACCAAATCCGATATACCAAGGGCCTTTCAAAATTCTGCAAAGTGTTAGGTATCACAAATAACTACATTGTTTTATATAGACAGAAAACAAATGTAAATTATATCATAGTTGACACTCACAGGGAAAAGAATCAGGAGAGTTCATATTCTGCAGGAACTTTGTGGGAAAATAGTGTTCAGAGAAAAATAAGAGAATTTAGGTAAATATAGATCAATGCAGACACCGTTATCGGTGGCTCAGATGCCACCAGTTTTACACTCTGTCAGTCCTGCAGCTCATTCTATAAAGAGGAATAATCCATGCTTTCTATTGCTGGCACATTTCCAGGTCAGATCACGTGGAATGTTTGAGAAATCACACTTACCTGTACATTATGCTGTTGCTTGCTGTTCTTATAGTGTGTTAAAGTGAAGCAAAGGGAGTCCCTTGTACTCTCAATCAACATCAGACTTGCGCACTAAAGAATTACAAAACCAAAAGAAGGACCAAACGTTAGACAACATTTTAATATATCTGATTCAAAATTATTAAGCAAAGCAGAACGAAATCTAAAACAACATGGGCCCATTTCACCCCAGTGCTGCAATAACCTGCATGTGACTGCAATGTACGGCAATGTGCGCCCCAACGCACCTTCCCAGCGTATTTCAATGCATGGTTGTGATGCACCGAGCTGCTGAAAATGCTGCCAGGCATGATTTTTGGTCCATTAGCCAGCCCAATCAAATGAATACCCTAAAACAATGCATGTCAATGCTTATCTTAATGTATGTGTGCTTAATGTACTGACTGAGTGTTGTGAATGGGCGGGCCCTGACTAAGTTATGAGCTACTAATTAAATACACATTATGTACATGATAAATAGCAGTGTATACCTATAACTGCAAGTATAAAACAACCCAAGATGAAACCTCCACTGAACTGATGTAACCAGAGCAAAGTCAATCATTAAATAAAAAGATACCATGCTGGAACACATCAGGGTGTAGCAGCATCCTTCCCAATGAATGTGGCTAGAAGTACTGGCTTAGCAAGTATGGGGATGTCACACCCTGGAGGGGTTAATGGATCCAAAGTCATTCCATCAGGCCTTGACTATAGGCAACACAGTGGAAATGGTCCTCTTCAGTTTTACAAACGCTGAACACAGTAGTGTTCAACAAGCTCACAAGACATGCACATCTGTCTAAGTGTTTTGGCTTTTACCTTCTCAGATAAATGCCACAGATGAACAACTGAAATTAATCGGGCAGACAATTGCTTGTTCTAATTCTAATATCGTGGTTTTATCTTCTACCTTCTATCCCATAAGTAAGGCCAATACAAACATACAGAGTACAGTGGAGTTCATGATGGTTTCTTGGCAAAGACTGTAAGCTGTTTTATATCTTTGGCCTCACAATAAAAGAATATGGCCAGCGAGGTTGGTGCTACTCAACCTGTAGAAGATTGCTTACCTAACAGCTAGGAGCTTGGGAAAGTATGGGGTTGGTTTAATAAAACCGGAGAGTGCAAAATCTGGTGCAGCCCTGCATAGAAACCATCAGCTTCCATTTTTTTTTGTCAAAACTTAATTTAACAAACTGATGTTAGAAGCTGATTGGCTTCCATGCACAGCTGCACCAGGTTTTGCACTCTCCAGTTTAAGTACATCAACCCCTATGTTGCCCCCAGTCACAGAATTCCATTTTAGCTGCATCCTTCTATTTTACTACTTACCGTACAAAGGAGATGCGATAATTAACAATTATGATATTTGTTTGTTTTATATTAGGAAGTCACACCAAGCAAAATCACAGTAGATTATTTTATTAGCTACAGCAAAAAACAAACCAAGTCTTTGGAAATATTTCTTGCCCATAAACCACCTTAACTTGATCTTCATATTGGTAAGCTACTTAAGGTTTTACATGCTTATCTATGAGGGTTATTAAAATCTCTTTCACATAAACCAGTCAGTTTATGTTCTCTTTAAATAACAGGATTTACAGTATCTCACAAAAGTGTGTACACCCCTCACATTTTTGTAAATATTTTATTATATCTTTTCATGTGACAACACTGAAGAAATTACCCTTTGCTACAATGTAAAGTGTAAAGTAATGAGTGTAGAGCTTGTATAACAGTGTAAATTTGCTGTCCCCTCAAAATAACTCAACACACACCCATTAATGTCTAAATCGCTGGCAACAAAAGTGAGTACACCCCTAAGTGAAAATGTCCAAATTGGGCCCAAAGTGTCAATATTTTGTGTGGCCACCATTATTTTCCAGCACTGCCTTAACCTTCTTGGGCATGGAGTTCACCAGAGCTTCACGGGTTGCCACTGGAGTCCTCTTCCGCTCCTCCATGACGACATCACAGAGCTGGTGGATGTTAGAGACCTTGCGCTCCTCCACTTTCCATTTGAGGATGCCCCACAGATGCTCAATAGGCTTTACTTCTGGAGACATGCTTGGCCAGTCCATCACCTTTACCCTCAGCTTCTTTAGCAAGGCAGTGGTTGTCTTGGAGGTGTGTTTGGGGTTATGTTGGAATACTGCCCCGCGGCCCAGTCTCTGAAGGGAGGGGGATCATGCTCTGCTTCAGTATGTCAAAGTACATGTTGGCATTCATGGTTCCCTCAATGAATTGTAGCTCCCCAGTGCCGGCAGCACTCATGCAGCCCCAGACCATGACACTCCCACCGTCATGCTTGACTGTAGGCAAGACACACTTGTCTTTGTACTCCTCACCTGGTTGCCGCCACACACACTTGACAGCATCTGAACCAAATAAGTTCAAGGTTCCAGTAATCCATGTCCTTAGTCTGCTTGTCTTCAGCTAACTGTTTGCGGGCTTTCTTGTGCATCATCTTTAGAAGAGGCTTCCTTCTGGGACAACAGCCATGCAAACCAATTTGATGCAGTGTGCGGCATATGCTCTGAGCACTGACAGCCTGACCCCCCACCTCTTCAACATCTGCAGCAATGCTGGCAGCACTCATACATTCATTTTCCAAAGACAACCTCTGGATATGACGCTGAGCGCGTGCACTCAACTACTTTGGTCGACCGTGGCGAGGCCTGTTCTGAATGGAACCTGTCCTGTTAAACCGCTGTATGGTCTTGGCCACCATGCTGTAGCTCAGTTTCAGGGTCTTGGCATTCTTCTTATAGCCTAGGCCATCTTTATGTAGAGCAACCGTTCTTCTTTTCAGATCCTCAGAGAGTTCTTTGCCATGAGGTGCCATGTTAAACTTCCAATGACCAGTATGAGAGAGTGAGAGCGATAACATCAAATTTAACACACCTGCTCCCCATTCACACCTAAGACCCTGTAACACTAACGAGTCACATGACATCGGGGAGGGAAAATGGCTAGTTGGGCCCAATTTGGACATTTTCACTTAGAGATGTTACTCACTATTGTTGCAAGTGGTTTAGACATGAATGGCTGTGTGTTGAGTTATTTTGAGGGGACAGCACATTTACATTGTTATACAAGCTGTACACTCACTACTTTACTTTGTAGCAAAGTATAATTTCTTCAGTGTTGTCACATGAAAAGATATAATAAAAAATTTACAAAATGTGAGCGGTGTACTCACTTCTGTGAGATACTGTATATGGGAAATTGCACATTTGATTTTAGGATACATTCTAATGTTGTTTAATAAGACCTTTCAATCATCTAATGCATGCAGTGCTTTCAAAAACTCTTACTAATTTGTGGTACCCAATTTATCAAAATTACAATTTATTGCCAACTGAACCCTAGAACACTGCACCACAGCTGGAAGCTTTTATTAACCTCCTGCCGACCGCGCTAAAGCTGAATGACAGCTACAGCAGGGCTACAGCACGATCGCACATTTCCCCGTGTCGCGCATCGGGAGTTATCTGTGATCGCTGTGTCCTTCAAACACAGCTGATCACAGATCTTGGTAAAGGGCCAATCACAGCAGCCCTTTATTATGTGATAAGCTGTGCCCAATCACAGCTGATCACTGTGTAAACAGGATTTGCCTGTTATCGGCATTCCTCTCCTCATGTGCTGTAGAGCTGCTAAGTGGCAATCCACACCGGGAACATCTACACTGATAATCAGTCCAAATCGCTCCAAACAATGACAGATAAGAGCAGAAGATCCCGGGAGCTGCACATCAAAACAGCACCTGTTGTGTGTTGACAAGTGGCAGTCTTAGCCTGGACCCACGCCAGGCCACGCCCCCAATGCGTTTCAAGCACCTGCTGTGTGTTGACAAGTGGCAGTCTCAGCCTGGACCCCCGCCAGGCCACGCCCCCAATACGTTTCACTCCATCCACTGGAGCTTACTCATGGGGATGTACAAGTTTCAATGTTGGGACCCTTACTTTTATTAGCTTTATAAATAACATAGGGTCTGGGATTAAAAGTACCATTTCAGTGTTTGCAGATGACACCAAGCTATGCAGTGGAATGTCTTACAGGATGTCTCCAACATACAAGCCGACCTCAATGCACTGTTTAATTGGGCGACTATGTAGCAAATGAGGTTTAATGTAGATAAATGTAAAGTTATGCACTCGGGGGCTAAGAATATGCATGCATCATACATACTAGGGGGGAGTATAACTCTAGACATGGTCATGTGTACCTTGCCTATAGACAATCCTTCTGCAAGTGTGAGTTCTGCCCACACCTGTGAAAACCTTGGCACCTAGCCATGTGATCAAAGTTCGCACTGGTTCATCTTCCCCTTCAGCACATGTTATGTGACTCAGTGCCAAAGTCTTTATACGCTACCAATATCTTAGGGATCCTGGAATATTATTTTCTATGCAAGTATGTCAACACTATATTGCTCTTTGCTTATCCACCTCAGCAAGACTGAATGTAGATTTGTGTTTGCATTAAACACAGGTCCGCTTTAATGTGCCTTTCTCAATATAAACATTTCAGTCATTCTGTGGACACAGAAACCGACATTCCTCAGCATCATGTACATTCACTCCTTTTTATAACCACAAGCAATTCAGAAGTCTGTACCGGGATGTGGGTTTTGTAAACAAAGTGGTCTCCGCGTTTTTTTGTGATCAGCAGGGCCTTGTAAAACAGGAAAAATGTCCTCTCGCTTCGGGCGCGCTGAACACGGAACGTGCCCTCTAGAACCAGCTCGCCATACGTGGTAAGATCCATGCCTTTCCAGTTCAGCAGCAGAGACTGGATTTCCTGAAAACAGAAAGCAAAAAGATTCTGATTATAGAATGTTCTCTTTAGGAAGTGCAGTTCTCTTAGTATATTGCCCTGCATTCTATTATTGAGTTATTGCTCAGCTGTGGTTCTACAACAAAATACAGCTTCCTCCATTCCAAAAAAGTACATGTTCATTTGCATTTGATTATGACAGTCAATGACTGCACTGTTACAGTAATGTTTTTAATTAGGTGCAATGAAAAACAGCCTACTGTTCTGCACAATCAAATGGTAACAAATGACAAGTGCTCACACAATTGCTTTCAAGTTGCACTCCTAAAAGAAATTAACAAATGACCATAACATACAATCACAACCTAACTGCTAAATAATTATAACCCCAGCATTTAGCATTACACATCTGCTTTCAAGATTCCATAGTTTAAAGAACTCCTCTCAAACATTTGCATTTAAACTGGAAGGCACAGTAGTGACACTTCTTTGAAAAACACCCCACGAACCCCCCCCCCCCCCCAAGAAAAAAAATCATTATTATTTCATGTGGCCCATGTCCGTCAAGCACTATAATCAGTATAAAAAAAATAAAAAAAAAAGACCTGTGAGCGGTGACACTTCCTCCCCAGCATATCATACGGTGTAGTTCTACAACAGCTAAACATAAAAGCTGATCTCCCCAAGATGCAGGAGTTTGCCCTATTCAGGTTCATATGGAGGACATTATTAGAGTATCATATTGTTCTCTGAAAATACTACTCTTTCCCCTGGGGATGTTTCTACACTGGGAAGCCCTCCCTACTGTTACCCCAGCAGAAGAACTGTTAAAATGTCACTGTTCACAGTTAAGACTTGTTCACACTATTTGCGATGACCTATGTTTTTCTGCAGAGGAAAATCACAGGTAGCCAATAGGGCACATAGAAGACAATTGTTTTCTATACACCCTGTTCACACCACAATGCTGGTGTGATGTGCGGTGCAATGCAGTGTTGAAGAATGCGAGTCGGATTGCACCACACATCACACAGCAGCAAAATGCACCGCACTGCTCTGCAGTGGCATGAATGAGGAGTCAATACATGAAAAACAAGCTACAAAGAAATCCCAGCAGTGAGATGCACTTAAACACACATCGCAGTGCTCCCTGCCGGAGCTGGCATTGCAGTAGCTTGTATGGTAAAGTGCTCGGTTTTACTATGCAGCCTAGTGTAAAAGTAGCCTAGCTAGGACAATTAGAAGAAATAAAGACCTTATGAAATGTTGGAATGACACAGTTAATGTATGCATAGCAAGGGAGGGTTCTAGGAACTTTCATTTATCTTGGTCTATTACTGTATGATTTGTACAGGTCAGGTACTGCTGCACAAACATGAGATAAATCACCCTGACTCACCTGCTGGCGCACAGCATGTTCATGCTTTCTCTTCATATCGTTAATGTACCAGGCCACGCCGGTCATGGTCTCAATGGCCTCCTCCACTACTTCATACCCTTCTTTATCCACATCAAAATGCTTGGCAATTTCCTGAAAGAAGATGAATATTCTCTAATTTATCTACAAAAGTACAGGCCATGAAATCAAATGTACATGAACCATATGTGTATTCTATTTGTACAGCTCCTTCTATACAATACACTCCAGACAGACATACACGCAGACGTGGGCGGGCAGGGGCGTCCAGATACTTTGCACAGGGTGCGTCCGGTCTTGGGCATACGCCGTTGTGCTGGAACGCACATCGCGCTGTGTGTAGAGCATCATGTCCATGGTGCCACAGACGCCACCTACGTCATCTGGCGGTGTCTACACCGGCGTGGTGGGGGGGGCCTATATTAGGACACATGCCGCTGGCTTAGTCGCAGGGTTGGCGGCTGCAGGTCTAGCGCGACGGACGTGGAATTAGGTATGCAGTATTGCTTTGGCGTTCCCTCTATACAGCACACACACTCTTGTTGGCTGCTCTACATGGTTCCCTTTTGTTTTTTAGATGTACCGTTCCTACGCTGACCGTTCGTGTAATACGGCCTGCGTTTTGGCAGCATCCTAAACGGCGCTATATGCGCATGGTGATTTTACTTACATACACAGGTATTCTTTATGGGAGTATATTCCTCTCCCCTTTTCTTACATACGGGTTTCTTTATGACAGGTTGTAATTTCCATACTTTCCCTCTTCCTTACTCAAGGGGCCAAACTTCATGGGGCCTTCCCTCACCTGGTTGGTGGGTCGATGTCTCCAGATTGGGAGATGTCCAATAGCGTACTGCTCCCTAATGTGGATCTCACTCTGTCCTACATCTAACAACTAGTCTTCTAGAGGTGTGGGGGGTAAGTCCAATGCTATTAAGTACTATCTAAACAAAGTCCAATTTTCCTCCCTACGCAGATATACTTACCAATATAACCCGAACGAGATCCATCCCTATATGTAATATTACATCTGATTCAAGATTTAGCAGGTAATAGTATGCAACTTACTACGACCCTTCTGTTGAATAGTGACAGCATTAACAACATTACTGCATTAATATAATTTTTTTTCTTTATTTGCCTAGTTTTGTCACTATCGGTACGTTTATTATGTGTTTTTATATTTTATAGTCATACGGAGACGTTTGGTTGTTGCATCACTGTCCGTCCGTCCGCAGTTTGTCCTATTGCCCCCTGTGTCTGCCCCTCTGAGTTTCATTCCCGTGGGTACAAACAGCCAACCGTAAGCACTAATATTGATATGACATTTGCAGAGTGATACATTACATTGTACTGCATTATGTAATTGTGATATGTTGTTTGTTTTTTAACCAATCTCAACCCAGGATGCAAGAGGTCCTGAGGAAGCTTGTTAATAGCGAAACGCGTTGACCTGTCTTGCGTGAATAGTACGCTCAGTTTCTGGTGTAGTACATGATGCCCACATACCAGAAACGGCTGAGAGATTTGGTATAAATATTCCACGGAAATTGTACACATGAATTCTGTTACATGTTTAGATTTTTAACTATGTCACTTTTGTTTTTAACTTAATTGTCTAAATAAACACTGATGTTTTAAACAAGGTTATGAGTGTACTGTCTCGTGGTGTGCCCTTAAAGTCCATTATTTTTTAGGGTTTTTTTCCCCTTTCCACACTCCAAACGCATCATCTTAGAAAATATGAATATAAAGTATCTCACAAAAGTGAGTACACCCCTCACATTTTTGTAAATATTTTATTATAGCTTTTCATGTGACAACACTGAAGAAATGACACTTTGCTACAATGTAAAGTAGTGAGTGTACAGCTTGTATAACAGTGTAAATTTGCTGTCCCCTCAAAATAACAAACGCAGACATTAATGTCTAAACCGCTGGAAACAAAAGTGAGTACACCCCTAACTGAAAATGTCCAAATTGGACCCAAAGTGTCAATATTTTGTGTGGCCACCATTATTTTCCAGCACTGCCTTAACCCTCTTGGGCATGGAGTTCACCAGAGCTTCATGGGTTGCCACTGGATTCCTCTTCCACCCCTCCATGGTGGATGTTAGAGACCTTGCGCTCCTTCACCTTCCATTTGAGGATGCCCACAGATGCTCAATAGGGTTTAGGTCTGGAGACATGCTTGGCCAGTCCATCACCTTTACCCTCAGCTTCTTTAGCAAGGCACTTGGTAGTCTTGGAGGTGTGTTTTGGGTCGTTATGTTGGAACACTGCCCTGCGGCCCAGTCCCTGAAGGGAAAGGATCATGCTCTGCTTCAGTATGTCACAGTACATGTTGGCATTCATGGTTCCCTCAATGAACTGTAGCTCCCCAGTGCTGGCAGCATTCATGCAGCCCGAGACCATGACACTCCCACCACCATGCTTGACTGTAGGCAATGCACACTTGTCTTTGTACTCCTTACCTGGTTGCCGCCACACACGCTTGACACCATCTGAACCAAATAAGTTTATCTTGGTCTCAAGTAATCCACGTCCTTAGTCTGCTTGTCTTCAGCAAACTGTTTGCAGGCTTTCTTGTGCATCATCTTTAGATGCAGTGTGTGGCATATGATCTGAACACTGACAGGCTGACCCCCCACCCTTCATTATCTGCAGCAACGCTGGCAGAACTCATACGTCTACTTCCCAAAGACACCTCTGGATATGACGCTGTGCACGTGCATTCAACTTCTTTGGTCGACCATGGTGAGGCCTGTTCTGAGTGGAACCTGTCCTGTTAAACCGCTGTATGGTCTTGGCCACCATGCTGCAGCTCAGTTTCAGGGTATTGGCAATCTTCCTATAGCCTAGGCCATCTTTATGTAGAGCAACCATTCTTTTTTTCAGATCCTAAAAGAGTTCTTTGCCATGAGGTGCCATGTTGAACTTCCAGTGACCAGTATGAGAGAGTGAGAGAGATAAGCTTGCAGGAGCAGGGCTCTTCTAACCCTCTTGTTTTGAATTCTACTGTTGGTGTATCGTCTCCCTTTACATTGTGAAGCACTGCAGAAACTGTTGGCGCTATACAAAGCCTGTATAATTTTAATAACACCAATTTTAACACACCTGCTTCCCATTCGCATCTGAGACCTTGTAACACTAATGCGTCACATGACACCGGGGAGGGAAAATGGCTAATTGGGCCCAATTTGGACATTTTTACTTAGGGGTATAGTCACATATTGCCAGTGGTTTAAACATCAATGGCTGAGTGTTGAGTTATTTTGAGGGGACAGCAAATTTCCATTGTTATACAATCTGTGCACTCACTACTTTACATTGTCATTGTAGTAAAATGTAATTTCTTCAGTGTTGTCACATGAAAAGATATAATTAAATATTTACAAAATGTGAAGGGTGTTACTCACTTTTTTGAGATACTGTAAGCATGACTGGCCATCCGATTTACTGATATTGCACAAGCTTACTGTGCGTCTAAGAAATTATACTGATACAGTGTTTCTGGATAACTAGCCACATGAATTTAGTGAAATAGCCATTGCTACGGCATAAATACACAGGGTCCTAGGTCCACTTCCTCTCCTGGCTCCTAGAGCCGTGGTTCCTGAAGGAAGTTCACAGGTCCCAGAAGATACACTGGCCATTCACAGCACGCAGGGCTACACACGCATTCGCGCAGTGCGCGCCTGGCTTTGAAGCCAAAGCCGGGTGCCCACACTTGTGATGCCGGTGCCGCATGGAGGAGGGGGAGAAGAGCAATGCTGCGTGTGGCTGCATTGCTGGAGCCTGGGACAGGCGAGTGTCCAAATTATTAAAAGTCAGTAGCTACACTTTTTGTAGCAGCTGACTTTTAACAGGGTGGAACTCCGCTTTAACTGTGTGCCTAACAAGTGTAATGTGTGCTGCTTTTACTAACAGATCTGGCTGTTTTTTCCCTGCTTTGCAGGGAGAAGAAATAGCCAGGGTGCTGATCTGTGTACGGAGCCCTGTGTTTGTGAACACAGGGATATTATGCTGCGATTGGCTACAACTGATCTGCATGTCTCGGCCATAAATCAGTGACCAGAACCTGCTGACAAAATCCCGCTGTAGCCAGTGACAGAGTGGGCTAGCAGCAGATGCATGCATGCACGTACCTAACCTGGAACAGGCTGGATGATGTACATGTATGTGGTCCAGCCTGTCCGTGCCACCCTGCCGCAGTAAATGTACTAAGAGCAGGAGGCAAGCAGGTAAAGGGAAAAGGTTGTGGGTGGGTTCACACGACAGGTCTGATCAGGTCCACCACGCCATTTTTCAGGCGGACCTGATCTGACCCTCCATGTACTACTATAGAGCGATGGATCTAAATGGACTTTTTACACCATTTACACCCACCTACCTCCAATCCGATCCGCTAAACAAAACGGAAAGGGATCTGTTCCCCTTCATCAAGTGGATCGGATTGGAGGGCAGCTGGGTGTAAACGGGCAGCAGGTTTGTTTACACCAGCTGCCCTTAGAGCAGAGTGGGCTGTGTCCTGGGCTGATAACCTGTCATCTGCCCACTCCGCTCAGCAGGGCATGAGCGGACAGATCCCCCACTGAACAAGCAGATTCCACCCTAAGAAGCCTTGATAACACACAGGCATTTTAAGATTATCAGCATTATGATAACACACTGGCAGGTGCTCCATCATGGCTGACACAGTCACACCTTTTTACATGACATGGCTGTTGGGTGCGGACTTTGTTGTCTAATGACCAATAAGTTAACAAATTCAGCACCCATCAGCCATGTCATGTAAAACACTGACAGAACTAGCCATAATAGACCATCTGAGCCTGCCTATGTGCTATAGATGGTGACATAGTAATGCACATTGCACTGCAGTATATACAAAATATCAATATATCACCCAACCCCAGGCACCCCTGTGCTTCAGCCACAATGAATTCCGGCTTGCCTCTCCTACTGGACACTTTCAGATACCTGTTGCCACCACCCGCCTCACAGCCTCCCTCTCGCTCTCCATCTCTCTTGAGCCAACTACTGAATGGGGAGCTGAGCAGAGGAATATCACGGGCAGCCGTAGCAGCCAGGACTTTAAGTAGCGGTGCACCGAATGGAAATTTTGGTGCCAAAACCAAAAATTACAGTTTTAAAAAAAAAATTGTATTTTTATATACAATTGCCATATGCAGCCTACCTGTGCCAGGGCACTGATGGGTGGCATTGGTTGGCACTGAGGCGGCACTGATAGGTGGCATTAGTTGGCACTGACAGGTGGCAGTGATAGAGGAGAGGAGTTTCACACTGAGCAGATAGCAGGCTTGTAAGAGCCGCTCAGTGTGTGAAACTCATGTAATATAACTGATTGCAGAGACTAAAACAAAACAGGAAAACCCGCGCTCACTAATAAAGAACAATATCGAATAATGGGTAACGAAAAAATGAGAGAATGATTTGAAAAAGGCAGCACGCATAAAACAACAGATCTAAAATTGTCCAAAGGTATATTAAAACAACATATGCAGCGCCACAGATGAGAGTGAGGTAGATACAGGTATCAGTCCTTCAATTAGTATTGTGATTCATATAATCCTGTGACAGCTATCCTTGACACAACTGTGATGTAGTAAAGAATAGATGGAGGCTTACCAGATGTTGGTAAAAAATATGCAGTGTTTGAAATCATCAACCAGGTGGTTGTTCATCTGGTCCACTGGTAACAGGGGGGACCCAGTCCAAGGGGGACCTCGGGAATCGTTGGAGAACGGTCCTGGTGATCTGCTCCTCCTGGGGGAGAGGGAGGGGAGGGCTCCTAGGATTCCTTATGTCTCACGTCCAAAAGGTATTCCAGTATCCAATGTGCATGGGCAAGAAAGAAATATCCACAATCGTGTGATACCGTTTTAAAAGGTTTATTATGGTTTAAAGAGTTAAAATATACTCACATATTCACAGTAAAAAAAGAGCTCATAGAATTGGCAGGAGATGGAGGAAACCGACGCGTTTCGGCTCAATGGGCCGTCATCTGGGGTATCAGACCCCAGATGACGGCCCATTGAGCCGAAACGTGTCGGTTTCCTCCATCTCCTGCCAATTCTATGAGCTCTTTTTTTACTGTGAATATGTGAGTATATTTTAACTCTTTAAACCGTAATAAACCTTTTAAAACGGTATCACACGATTGTGGATATTTCTTTCTTGCCCATGCACATTGGATACTGGAATACCTTTTGGACGTGAGACATAAGGAATCCTAGGTGCCCTCCCCTCCCTCTCCCCCAGGAGGAGCAGATCACCAGGACCCAGGACCGTTCTCCAAGGATTCCCGAGGTCCCCCTTGGATTGGGTCCCCCCTGTTACCAGTGGACCGGATGAGCAACCACCTGGTTGACGATTTCAAACACTGCGTATTTTTTACCAACATCTGGTAAGCCTCCATCTATTCTTTACTACATCACAGTTGTGTCAAGGATAGCTGTCACAGGATTATATGAATCACAATATATATTAGGACACTGTCGATAGGAACTGTGTTGACACTACATCATTTCTTATCTACCTCCGAATGGTCTACAACCATTTTTTATGCGTCACAAACTTTAGCAGTTGGTCCACCA
>BLSH010083375.1:410923-441248 GCA_018402905.1 Glandirana rugosa | reverse complement strand
ACAATTATCTAGCTGTTTGGTCCCGCCCACCCCCGACATCAGCACAAAGTTTTGACAGCTGTCCTGCCCACCCCCGACATCACTGCAGAGTTTTGACAGCTGTCTCGCCCACCCCCGACATCACTGCAGAGTATTGACAGCTAGTCTCTGCCATCAGTTATATTTCACACACTGAGCGGCTTTTACAAGCTCAGTGTGTGACTCCCCTCATCTCCACTGTTGCATACAGTGACACCCCTGCAATGAGCGGCACCTGGGGCAGTCCCCGCCCCCTTTTCGGTATCAGATTTTTTCTTCCTTTCGGACGTTACCGAAAACACCAATTTCTGCCGATAATTTTCGGCAGTTGAAATTTTGGTGCACCTCTAACTTTAAGCATGCAGTGCAGAAGTGAACCGCACTGTGCATGCGCCTGAAAATGGAAAAAAAAAGTCCCTCCGCTCCCACCAACACACATAATTAAAAAGAGGTGCCCACAAGATAGTAATAATACACCCCCTAAGGTAGTAGGAGCAGCTGAGCAGGGGTGTAATTTAGAAAGCCCTTTTTATTTTTCTGCACTGACTGTATGTGTGGCGGCCCGGGCCCCCCCCTGCAGAGCCGTGCACTGGCCTATCAGTGGCCCTGCCAATCAGGTCCACCTGAGAAACTGACAAGCGGACCTGATCAGAAAGCTTGTGTGAAAGGGGCCTTAGGGGTTGATTTACTAAAACTAGAGCAAAATCTGGTGCAGCTGTGCATGGTAGCCAATCAGCTTCTAACTTCAGCTTTTTTCAATTAAGGAGTGACAAAAAAAAACCCAAAAAACTGGAAGCCGATTGGTTTCTATGCAGAGCTGGACCAGATTTTGCAGTCTCCAGTTTTAGTATAGATATACTAGAACTGGGCAGTGCACAAAAAGCAGTTATTTATGACCACATAAGTGTACAAGGTAACATGTAACACAAGAAGTAGTGCAGACAATACAATACATACAATGCTCCAAAGACAAAAATGTACAGCTGTAGGGCAAAATCTAACAATAACAGAACAGGAGTGAGAGCTCACCAATACATTTTTTCAAACCACTAATTCAGATACAAGCAATGATTGAGTAGTTCTACAGAGAACACCCAACGCTGCCAGGACAGGAAAACCAGGCTGAACCCTTTGTGTTACCTGTAGCAGGAGATGGTACTTCAGTATCCTCTGGACTGGTTTTAAGAGATAAGCTCCTAGTGGAAGTGGCTGCTTCAGTAACTCCTGCTTCTCTCTGAAGAATTTTGACAAGACTTTGTTCCTCATGCATTCAGTCAGGGTAGCCACAGAGCTGAAGTGAGATAAAGCCATAACAGTGATGTAGTAGTTGTTCATAATGCCCATTTAAAACAAATATGAATGCAAATTAAATATAACATTCCAGTGTGCTAAATAGACTTTAGAACCAAAATGCCTTAAATGCTTTTAAGTGTTTGCCCAAAAAAAAAAAATGGATTCTGTTGCTTTAACCACTTCAATACCAGGAACTTACCACCCTACCCGCCCACACCAATTTTTAGCTTCAGTGCTGTTGCGCTTTGAATGACAATTGCGCGATCATGCGACACTATACCCAAACAGGGTTTTTATCATTTTGTTCCCACAAATAGAGCATTCTTTTGGTGGCATTTGATCACCCCTGCGGTTTTTATTTTTTGCGCTACAAATAAAAAAAGACCGAAAATTTTGAAAAAAAATAAAAGTTTTTCTTTGTTTCTGTCACAAAATTTTGTATACAAGTACATTTGCTCCTTCACTGATGGCACTGATGTGGCTACACCTATGGGCACTGATGAGGCTACACTGTTGGGCACTGATGAGGCAGTACAGATTGGCACTAATAAGGTGGCACTGATGAGGCACATATATGCAGCGCTGATGGGCACTCATAGGCGGCACTGACGGGCACTCATAGGCGGCACTGACGGGCACTCATAGGCGGCATGGATGGGTGGCACTGGTGGGCATGCCACTGATACATGGCACTGTACACAGCACTGTTAGGGATGGCACTGGCAGGCGTCACATATGGGCATAGTGCCATCCCTACATTGCACTGTATACCTCTTACCTGGTGATCTAGAGTGGGCTCCCTGGGTGGCCTCCAGATGGTCTCTCTGGTAGTCTTGGGCGGCCTCCTCATGGTGTCCCGGGGGTGGGGTGGGCTCCCTGGTGGTCCAGTGTGGCGATCCTGAGGGGGGCTGCACTGATAAACGTTCAGTGCAGACCCCCCTGTCAGGAGAGGAGCCCATCGGCTCTCCAATAAACAGCTCTTCCTGTTTACACTGTGACCAGCTGTGATTGGTCACGGCTGATCACATGGTAAAAAGCTTCTAATGACCCACGGCACCACCGATCGCCGCGATGCGCGCCCCGGGGGCACGTGACTGCGGGCTATCCCGAGGACATCAATAGACGCCCAGTCAGGATAACGAAGCCACCGCCCGGCCGTCATTTGTCAATAGGCCGGATGGGAAGGAATATCTGGCAAGTACTGGCTGTGTGGTATATGTGAAAACAATTTCCCGTATTCTTCATATGTCTGGGCTATGGGGTAGAGTGGCAAGACGGAAGCCTTTTCTTATGGAGCAAAACATCCAAGCCTGGCTAAATTTTGCAAAAACACGTCTGAAGTCTCCCAAAAGCATGTGGAAAATGTGTTATGGTTTGATAAAACCAAGGATGAACTTTTTGGCCAGAATTTCAAAAGATATGTTTCACGCAAAAACAACACTGCACATCGCCAAAAGAACACCATACCCACAGTGAAGCATGGTGGTGGCAGCATCCTGCTTTGGGGCTGTTTTCTTCAGCTGGAACAGGGGCCTTAGGCAAGGTAGCGGAAATTATGAACGGTTCCAAACACCAGTCAATATTGGCACAAAACCCTCAGGCTTCTGCTAGAAAGCTTAACATGAAGAGGAACTTCATCTCTCAGCATGACTCAAAGCATACATCCAAATCAACAAAGGAATGGCTTCACCAGAAGAAGATGAAAGTTTTGGAATGGCCCAGCCAGAGCCCAGACCTGAATCAGATTGAAAATCTGTGGGGTGATCCGAAGAGGGCGGTGCACAGGAGATGCCCTCGCAATCTGACATATTTGGAGTGTTTTTGCAAAGAAGAGTGGGCAAATATTGCCAAGTCAAGATGTGCCATGCTGTAATAAAATCAAAAGGTGCTTCAACAAAGCATTAGTTTAAGGGTGTGCACACTTATGCAAACGTTTTTTATTTTTACTTCCCTTCCCTAAAAGATTTCTGTTTGTTTTTCAATTGAGTTGTACAGTTTATAGGTCACATTAAAGGTGGAAAAAGTTCAGAAATGATGTACCTTGTTCTAATTTTTTTACATCACAGAAACCTGACATTTAAACAGGGGCGTGTAGACTTTTTATATCCACTGTGGATTAATAAAGTAAGACTATGCCTGAACATATTCTTTTTAAATTCTTCATAGGGAGAAGAAGGGTTAGATCCTCTTTCATGTCTGTATTAATTTGTATGCAGGGGATAAAGAGACAGACACAAATCATGTTACAAGTCCAGTTTTAATTTTATTGGACGTTTGGAACCATAAAAAGCCAACACATTTCAGGGGCTCAGAGGATATTCCTTCATCAGGGCTTTGCAGATCTAAAAGACGGGTATGATAGACTAGTAGGAATGGAGAGAATCTGTAGAAAAGCACCAAACATGAAGTATGACTCCATGCACACCATACCCCCTTTTCATGTCTGTAGTACTGTGTACCCACTGGAACGGCTTCATCACAATTCCTGTCTCAGTGACGATACAAGAAATGAAAGAACGTCTTTCCAAAGTCAGAGAAATCGCCATGTTTTGCAGTTGTCACTGAAACAGGAGTCTGAGATTTGGTCTCACCTCCTATTTAATTGACAGCTATGACATCATTTTCAGACTTCTATGACATCTGGGAACTACAGAAATATTCTCAGAAACTGGGGAAATATTCTCCCAATGGGGACAGACACGTAAACCATTCTACCCAAAAGATTGGTTACATATTTTGGCTTGATTTCCACTTCAACAATAGTTTTTTGCCATGTTTAGGTCTCATATGATTGTGAACAGGTCTTCCCGTGTCAAAAAGTAGATAAATAATTACGTCACCAGTTTGTTTATATTCCCCAAGTTCTAAATCCTCATCAGAAAATGTCCTGATAAAGTCTTTAAAGCACATTTTGAAAATGCAAAAGCCCTTTTGATCTACTGGCTGCAGCTTTAGTAAAAAGCAGAGTGGCAACTTAAGAGTGACAAATCAGAAATAGTACGGGATTGACCAGTGAACTTCCTTTAAGCCATGTTGGTGACAGATCTATAGGCATTGAACTGAATGTTTTATAACACAACTAGAGAGATGCCAGATAAATCACTTGGCTGGTTAGCCAATTCCTGGCCTTTGTATGCTCCCGGGCCTTTTGTTCATGCTCTGTGATTCAGAACCAGTTTTATGATCTTGTAGTTTCAAACCAACAGGCAGAAATAACTGACCTATTTAATAGTCCTAAAGATTATTAAGAAAAAGGGGGCATTTGTAAAAAAAGAAAGAAAGAAAATGGAGTGATCACCATACCAGTCAATTAGGTGTCCATTGGTATTGACCCAGCTGTGCTGGACAATTCAGGGTCAATTTTGAAACCTTTTCTATTTCTAGCAAATGATTTAGAGGGTAATTTCCTCTACTTTAGTACAGGGTCATGTGGGAGTAGCCTTTGAACCCGAATGTATTTCTGGTTTAGTGGTTTGGCCATTTTGGGTCTTATCATATGTAGCGATTGCGCTGCGCTCTTTTCAACAAGGGATCCATGAGCAGACTATCTGCTGAATCAGAGCAGAATGCAACAGATGTCACTTTTGTAACATGTGTGCCAGTTCAGTTTTTTGTCTGCATTTTGACAAAGGACTGCAGCAGACCTGTGTGGGATCTATGGGCTACCAGATGTAAACATCAAGCTACTTCCGATCTGTCACTCAAGTCCGAATTTTTTCTTAAAAGGACGCAGTCTTTTTTTTTTTTTCCTGGACATTGATGGTCTTGGAGGTAGGTGGATGTAAATGGATCTACCTGCCCATGCACCTGTATTGAGCTTCCAATCAAGTCTGTCTGTATAACTGACAGCTCTGTTAGCACCATTAAATGCTAATGAGCTCTGTTAGCTCTATTAGCACCATTAAATCTCAAGAGATGGATTTATTTTTGCTTACGAGACCATTAATTCTTGTACTTAAGTAGAGGAATGGAGGACCCACTAACTGGAGAATCCATTTGGCAGTATACAGTAGCCCACGGCAACCGATTGTATACCTACTTATGGTAGTTTTATGGTAAGTAGTACTTTTTACAATGGCATATATTTTATATATATATATATATATATATATATATATATATATATATATATACATATACACATACACATACACACGGTTGTATACCTACTTATGGTAGTTTTATGGTAAGTAGTATATACATACACACGTTTGTAAGTCGGATGTATTTTGTCAAAAGTATTGGGACACCTGCCTTAACACGCACATGAACTTTAATGGCATCCCCGTCTTAGTCCGCAGGGTTCAATATTGAGGTGACCCACCCTTTGCAGCTATAACAGCTTCAACTCTACTGGGAAGGCTGTCCACAAGGTTTAGGAGTGTGTCTATGGCAATCTTTGACCAGTCTTCCAGAAGCGCATTTGTTAGGTCAGGCATGTGGTGATGTGGACGAGAAGGTCTGGCTCACTGTCTCGGCTCTAATTCATCCCAAAGGTATTTTATCAGATTGAGGTCAGGACTCTGTTCAGGCCAGTCAAGTTCCTTCACCCCAAACTCGCTCATCCATGTCTTTATGGACCTTGCTTTGTGCACTGGTCCAAATTATTTGGTGGAGGAGGGATTATGGGGTGGGGGTTGTTTTTCCGGGGAACTCTTGAGGCTTCAGCATACCAAGACATTTTGGACAATTTCATGCTCCCAACTTTGGGACTGTGAACCAGTGCACAAAGCAAGATCCATAAAAGCATACAGTGTATAATTATATTACCAATCCTACTTTAAAAAATCTTTTATAAACAAATTATTGATCTTTCGGGCCATCTCACTTATTCAGGTTCTTCTCCATTTCTCAGCATCCCATTCATTTCAGCTCTGCGGCAAAACCTTGCTAGAATGGACTACTCTTTTCTAATATAAATGTTTGAGATGCCTCAAGTTCCAGAATAGAGTCGGTGTGGAGGCTTAAAGGCTTTTTGTTTCTTTTTAAAGGCAGAAAGGGCTGTGTAATGCAGGAGTACACCCAGGAATGTAGAGCGATTCTGCAAGGTCAAGCAGTGTGCCTCCTGACTAATAAGCATTTGTCCGGAAATGAACACGCAGTACCCACAGCTAGGGAATCATTGGTACTGCTGATTTCCTGCTTTTGCCCAACACTTGTTTAAACAAGTCCACCTCCCCTCCCAGCTTCCACACCCTCCTTTTCAGCTTCATGTGCATAAAGGAACACCAACCTTCACAGGACAGAAAAAAAAAGCTGAAAAGCTTGAAAAGCACTCAAGCCCTTCTGAGAGCACCCTGCACTTCCTCTGACGGGCCTCTGTGCAATCACTGGGGCCAACTCCCACACACATCATTTTAGCTTACAGATTTTCTTTTTTATTAATTTCTAATCCAAAATAGTTATATTTATGACGTTTTGGGTCAAAATATTTGATAAAGGAAATAATCAGATCATTTTATTCCACAAGCACTGGACCACAAGTGATACTTCCCATTGCCCAAGCAATTAAATCTAGTGGTAGCCTCATAATCTGACCCATCGACTCATTCCGAAGCCCTGCTCTGCACATGCCCAGTTGCTCTCTATTTTTAGGCACTGTGCCAAATTTGTAGAGGCCAATCTGCTGACAGCCTAAAAATTTACTGCTGTTCAGGGGCTCTGGGCTTCAGCCTCCAGCACGAACAACAAATGTGGAGGAAATGTACAGCACACACTAATTTTGGTAGAAGAATTATTAATGTGGAATGTAGGTTTCTTGCTAAAGAAAACTATTTTTTTTATCAAACTGTCATGGGTAAAGTTCCACTTTAGGCTGCGCTTTTGCTTATGGATTATGTACCTGTGGGTTGTTTACAGGATGGATAGTTCATGTTTGGCTGTAGTTTCTGTAAGCATAGGCTTTAGATAAGAGAACTACATATATACTGTATGCAATGCCACACATATAATCTCCCTCTGTATAGACTATAAAAACACTACAACTGTTACTATTCTCTGGAAACTTAAGCCTCGTACACACGGTGCGACGGTCGTATGAAAACGGTCGTACGACCGTTCGTTGTACGATCATCCGACTGTTCGTACGCGCGATTAGAACAACCGACGTACGGCGGTCGTACAACAGACGTTGGATGAGCAGACTAGAAAACTTTGGTTGTACCAACAAGTGGTTGTATGACCTTTGCACCATGTGTACGGAGAAGTTGGTCCAACAAGTTGTACTGTGCAAAACACGCATGCTCAGGAGTCAAGAATGCCTCGGTCCGTTCGTGTAAACCTACGTTCCTAATTCACAAATCACATGTACCTGAGCTTCCTCTTTATACGTTCGTAACACGTCACTACGTTCGGCTTGGTTGTACGATCGCTTAATGCATGTACGCGAGATACATCAGCCAACATACGATATGGTCTGTTTGGTCATATGACTGTCGCACCATGTGTACAAGGCTTAAGTTTACATATGCTGCAATCTCTACGGCTCCTCTGAAAAGCAATCCTGCTAGACAGCAGGCTCGCTGGCATTCAGGAGGGGATACTACTGCCTTCTGAATGATTGTTAGTTTTGGCAATGGGATTACCATGCCGATGCAGACGTTTGGTTCCAGGTTTCGGCACAGTCCTATTGACTTCAGTAGGCAAGTTAGACAGGTGGTGACACCTGTCAAACTTGGCAAGCCGTATTAAATTCACAGCAAAGCTTTACGGCCATTGAATTTGAACAGGTTCCTCCAGCTGTATGTGATCTTTTAGGTGGGTGGCCAAGGGGCCAGTTTTTACAGCCCACTTGCCGCTTGTGTAAATGAAGCCTTACAGCAAACCCAGAGACATGTAAACATGCTACAACTCAAACTTGTTAATGAAGACTACTGCAAAAACCACACAACATACAAGATTAATATAATGCAACAATGAAAGCAACCCTGCCAGCAGGTTTCGTCCCGTGTAAATGGAGCCTTAGAATAACACACCTTAGAAATGTATTCTGCCATGGCAGAAAAAGGCAGCTTTCAGGCCTCATTAACACTGCTGCTGGTAAACTGACGTTTTGAGGCATTTGGGCATTTTTTTCAGCTGCCCCTGAAGTTTCCTCTATGTTATCTTATCAGTACATTTACACAGGGTCGTTTAAGGTAGTTTCCAGGCAGTTGAGTTTAAAGGCTTTTTGTGGAACGCAAAAAAATGGGTTCAGAAGCCAGTTCAGAGGCATTTGAAATGCCAAACAGCTTGTAAACGCCGCTAAACGTGGTAACTCGTGTATAGGACCATTTCGTTTACAGGCGTTTCCATTTAAAAAAAAAATAAATAACCACTTCACCCCCGGAAGGATTTCTCACTGTAGGACCAGAGCACTTTTTGCGAGTTGCATTAACTGACAATTGCGCGGTCGTGCGATGTTGTACCCAAACAAAATTTGCGTCCTTTTTTCCCACAAATAGAGCTTTCTTTCGGTGGTATTTGATCACCTCTGTGTCATTAATGATCACCGCTGCAAACAAAAAGAGCGACAATTTTGAAAAAAAAAAAAAAACAATATTTCTTAGTGCTTGCTAAAATACAAATCCAAAAAAATATATATAAAAAAACAAAAATGTACTCATCGGTTTTGGCCAATTTATATTCTTCCTCATATTTCTGGTAAAAAAGAAAAATCGCAATCTGCGTTTGATTGGTTTGCGCAAAAGTTGCCGCGTTTACAAACCATTAGAATTTCTGGCATTTTTACAATTTTTTTTTTTTTTTACTAGTAATAGCGGTGATCTCTGATTTTTAGCGGGACTGCAATAATGCAGCAGACATGTCGGGCATTTTTGGGACCAATGACATTTATACAGCGATCAGAGATTTAAATATCCACTGATAAATGTCATAGGCAATGAAGGGGTTAACCTGCAGGGGGAGATCTAGGGGTTAACTGTGTTCCCTAGGCGTGTTCTAACTGTGAGGGGGCTGGGCTACCATGGGCATAAGAGACCTAACTGATCCCAGTGACAGGGACCAGTAGATCTCATATGCCCACTGACAGAGCAGGGAACCGCTGTGTTTACATCAGCGATTCCCCGTTCTTTCCCTCTGGCAAGTCACCGTGGCTCGCCGGCGGACATCAGGTCTGCCCGTTGCTGTGGGCACAATCCTGCAGAGTGTGGCGGGCATGAGAGCGTGCCACCAGCGGTGGCGTGCTCCCGCCTGCTAACTGCGCACGTGCGGATCGCTGCTTATATACGGCAATTCGCGAGACAGCACCACACTGCAGCAGTAAATATACTGCGCGCGGTCGAGAAGTGGTTAAAAACGCTCCTAGACGTGAATGCGGCTCAACGCCGCAAAACGGTCGTTTTAGGCGTCGGCTTCTAGCTGTCAAAAAAAATTGTTCAGGGGAGGCTGAAATAGCGTCCAGTGTAAATGGAGCCTTACTACAAAGAAGACATGAAAATGTATATCAACGGACATCTTTATTCTGCATGAAAATACTTACTTTGGATAGTTATTACAGTACTGGGTGTAAATATCAAAGTCTTGGCTCTGTAAAGGTAAACCGGAAAAAAATGAGAAAGTGCAGATTATTTACAAATAGTTTGCCCCTATCTAGCTCAGTCAGTTAGACGATTGTTAAACTATAGATAATCAGGCTGTATTTCTGTGTTAATGCCCAAGCCCTAGATTCATATCAAACTGCTATCTGCAATGCTTTTCATGGCATTTCTTCTATGCCCCAATATATGTAGATTGCCAGAAGTGTAGAGATAAAGCTGCCTGTTCCCATGAGGTCTAGCAGCATATCTAATGTACACACGTGGAAACATTCATCTATTTATTTACAAGTAGTCTGGATAGAATAGGAGCCAGCTTTACCTTTTCCACAAAGCAGTTGGCCACAGCCACGGGGTCGTCTCTGCAACTGTCCAGGTCCTGGAGAAGTTCACTGAACAAAGACAATGTGAGGATAGCAGAGGATTACAAGTGCCCATTATTCATTCATTTCATCAATGCACAGAGAAAAAAACAAACCTATACAATGCAGTGGATCTGGGATCACTTGATAAAAATTACTTAGAGTGGTTCCTTTTTTTTTTAATAAAAATAACAAACATGTGATACTTACCTGCTCTGTGTAATGGTTTCACACAGAGCAGCCCCAATCCTTTTCTTCTGGGGTCCCCCGCCGGCGCTCCAGGGCTCTCCTCTTCATCGGGTGCCCCCAAGAAAAGCCACTTTCTCTGGTGGCACCTGTGCAGGTTCGCTCCTGAGTCCCGCTGCTGCTTCCATTGATACAGACAGAGGGACTCAGCCCCGCTCCCGTGTCACAGCCAATGGCTCCCGCTGATATCAATCAGTCCAATGAGGACAGAGAGCTGCTGGAGTCGCATCGCTCCTGCACATCGATGGATCGGATTGGGCTCAGATAAGGAAAAAGAGGGGGTCTGGGGGGCAGCTGCAGCACAGGTTTTTCATCTTCATGCATAGAATGCATGACGGTGAAAAACCTTTAGGCTTTAGAACCACTTTAAAAACATATCTAAAGCCAAAATCAAGGTGGTTATATATTGCATCCTTAGATGTTGTGGCTGCATTCGTTTTATTGGTTTATTTTTTTGCATTATTTTTATCTGCTGCTCCGGCTAGTAATGCACGTCCTGTCTTCGGGTGGCTCCTCTATCTATGGAGGAGCAATGAAAACACTCCTGCACAGCAGCACTGTCTGGAGAGGGTATTGTTAGATGGACTAGTAGACCAAGATGGACTTTACATTAGGCGTTAACAAATTAAATCTAAATCCTGTTAACACTTTATAAGCAGATACAGAAACTATTTTTTTTCCCTTTTGGAATAAAGGTTTTACATGAATACATAAATTACAATGAATAAAAGCTGACTATTGTAAGCACCCCTGTCAGTGTTCAATGGTTTGTCTCATCTCTCTAACTGGCACTTTTGCTGGACAGCTTGGTCTGTTAAAGGATAGCAGATCTACGGGAAAAGGTGGGTCCGTTTTTTTTATTCAACCAGTTGATTTAACAAAAATAAAATCTGGCCCATTTCAGACATTTGCGGTGGATGGGGAAATCCTCCAACAGTGACATTTTATTCTTACAGTGGGGAGACTTCCCTGCCATCAGAATACACCAATCAGTGCTGCAGCTCTGATCAAGAGGACATTTTCCAGCAGAGCTGTTGTACAGAAGTTGATCAGAAGATACACTTCTGTACAACCACAGTGCCCATACATAGATTGAAATGTGGTCAGACAAATTTTGATCCATCTACGGGCAGCCTAAAGTGTTACTAAACCCACAACAGTAAAATCAGTCTGTATATGCAGCATAGCATGCTTGTTATACTCACTGTGGAACTTAAAGGGTTAATCTTCGGCATTGTGTAAAAAGGCTGTTTTATCCTGTATACATGGATCATCCCCTACCTGCACTGTCTATCTGGGGAAGGCCAGCTTAACACAGGTAGGGTAGTCCTCCTGCACATGCTCAGTTGTGTATTTTATGCTGGAGAGAACATGTACTTGTTCTCATAGCTAGCCAGGTCACATGATATTGACATCACACATGTGGGCGTGTATACAGGTTGTAGTAGAAATCTCCCACCTGAACACACAGCTCTTGAGAAACTGTGCAGTTTATCACTGACCGTGGTGTACAGATCAGCCAAAAAGGTATAGTGGCAGTATTTTAATGTAAAAAAGATTTATAAGCTGTGAGCACTGTCGGGGGGGCAGATGAACTATTTTTTAATATTACTGGGTTTAGTAACACTAAGTTACAGAGGGGACTCAGAAAAGCAAGGACTACTTTATTATGCCATGTTCGACTTTGCCTTTAGAACCACTTTAAATTGGGATTCTGACCAACTTTTTTTTTGCTTAATTCACAAACACGGATCAGTCATGTTAATGACATTTAAAAATAAATCCTAAAACTGTTCAGTTTTAAAACAATATTTATTGCTAAGTGTGGAATTATCACTTTTTGGGCATTTAGGTATATTTAAGCCAAAACATATTTCTCTGGGGTGGGGTGGGGATTTGCTACAGTAGGGCATGGTTAGAACCCCTGTTGGGTTTTTATTTGCAGTTGAGTCCTATTAGGGAATCTACATTTACTTTGTGTCCCAGAAACACAAGAAATGAATGGAAGATCTACCTCCTTAGAAGAGTTTACTTCTTGACTTTTATTCATTTTCCAGTGTCAGCTGTAAAATTCTGGCATCCCAGTGAAAGGGTCACCGGGCCAAATAAAAAAAGTGAATCTCCCTAGTGGAGGCACAGACAATAATAATAATAAACCGACAGGGGCTCCAACCCTTCTTCTAAAACTAAAGAAAAAAGTTCTGCTTTTAGATACACTTTAATTCCTCGTAAGTTTAGATATCATCTTACAAAGTGTTATTTTATCAGCATGTCAGTTATTTCCTCTTCCTGTCCTCTCAGCTATCATCAGCCCAAAGTGAAAATACCCAAATATTCTACAAAATAACTTGTGTATTAGGCCCCTTTCACGCGATCGGCTGGCTCGGATCCGCCTGTTTGTTTCTGAGGCGGATCTGAGCGGGCCACCCACTCACTTCTATGGGCAGGCGGATGTCAGCGGAGATGTGTCTGCTGACACCCGTCTGCCATCTGATCCGACAAGATCTGCTCAAAACAGACGTACGGCGATACGTTCGCCACCCGTCCATCGGATTGGATGAAAATGGGCATGCAGTCCATTTTCATCCGATCTTCCCCATAGAAAACAGCGGGGCTCTGACAGGTCCGTCCCTGCACAGTGAGCAGAGACGGACGCGTCATCTGCCGGCTCAGCTGGGATCAACGGAGCGATTCCCCGCTGGGTTGGCGGAGTCTGCTGAGCGGATCTGCCCTGTGTGAAAGGGGCCTTAAATTCAAGAAATTCATGTGGTAATGCCTTTGGTGGATTGAACAATCTTTTTCTTTTTTTTGTGTGTAAAAGAGGTGGTAACGGAAACCTAGCATTCCACGTAACTAGAATTTTAATCCTTTAACTATCCTAAATCCACTACTCCCTGACCTGTATACTATTATCAGATTAAATACTAATTTTTTGGATGTTATCCTGAGTGCCGGCCATCCCTTTCCTTAATCAGATTTAAGTTTGGTTTATTAGAACAAAACAGAGACAGACATAAGACTGTCATCCAATCCAGCCACTTTATCCATTGGCACCCCAATGCTGATACAGAGAAATGGGTCTTCATGGAGATCATTAAGCCCCCATGCACACCTGAGTATTTTGTAGCTTGATGCTCACAATGCTCAACAACACATTAAACGTATTCTGCTTGGAGAAGAGGCACTTGGGGCATATGATATACAAATCTTTGAATGGGGACTTTAGCATTGGGAGAAATCAATTTAATCTTAGACCTCTAAAGAATAAATGGGGCCACTCAATGAAGTTAGACAAACAATTCATTCTTAAACTGCATAGGGGTTCTTTACTGTTGGAGCGGTAAGGATGTGAAACTCCCTTTAAACATTTTCTATGAGGCCACAAAATGCACAATCCTGCCCCAAACAAGTTCCTGTATTGGCAGGAGTTTACAAACGTTTACATGTGCTACATTGCGGAGCGAATGGAGGCTTAAAGTTGCTTCTTGCTTGTTTCTGTTTGCATTGCCATTGAGATAAATGGGGGTTAGAGAGCATATCATATGCAGCAGAAGAAATAAGGCATTTACCAAAACACACAAAAAAAAGCAAAATGTAGCAATAAAAAGATAAAAAAAAACCCTTCTCTATAAAACTCAGTGAAAACGTATTTCAGATTCTTTGCAAACACAGGTCAGAAGAAAACAAACAAAAAAGGTACACTAAACCAAGGAAAATATGCTGCCACTTTTTACAAAAATAAAAAAGTATCATGCCAGAGTACACATGCTTGTGTTCTAACATACCAACACACAAAAATGAAAATGGCAAAAAAATAACCACTAATGTAAAAATCATGCTGAACACAGAATAACACAAACACACATCATGTACACACACGTGCAATTTAGGAGTTTTCTGTGCTTTGTTCATATTTGCACACGACACCCAAGTATTAACCTACCTGCCAACCGACCACTTCTTGATACAAATACAATAAGGAAAGAATGTAGATATTAGCTTGAGGATGAGTGCCCATACACCAAAGAGCAATCAGATCATAACAGCACGCAGAGTTTATAGAGGGTATAGGGAAAGTATGGACACACAGCACAGACTTTTCACCCATAGCAAGGTCTGCTTTTTTTAGTGTGCCCCCTTGTTGAAGCACTATATTAATCCAAGAGAAAAAAAAAAACCTCTAAAGGGAAAACATCAGATACAACCCTTACCTTTCCCCGGCACTTGGGCGAGAAAGAGGTCATCATCCTTCCAGCGAGATGCCGGGGAATGCTGAGTAGCCCAAATCTAGCTGAGAAAACAATCCTGGGCTGCAGTATCTCTCACAAGATTTAGAGTCCAGTATTCCCTGGGATCTTGTCGTCAGGATGATGAAGTAAGCCCCTTGCACTATTAAAGCTAGGGTAAAGGTGACTAGATTCACTAACCTTACATTTTCCCTACACATATTTTCTTTCACGTTAATGCAGCCTTTCAACAAGGGAGGGGGGATAATGGCACACTAAAAAAAGTGGACCTTGTCTGGAGCAGCCAATGACGCTTACTTCAGGCCCTTTTGTTAACCTGAAGCTTTCTATTTAAAGAGAACCATTCCTGAGAGCAGCATGGGGGCTGCTATTGCCAACATCTTATCTTGTAAAAGCAAATGGTTGCCGATACTCAGAGCCCGTACACACGTATGTACACAAGGATTTCTGACTAGTCTGATTTTTCTGATTTAAATACTTGTTTCAACACTTTAACTCAGAAAGTATTACAGCTAGTGGGTCTGAATAAAAGCAAACCAACAATTTAATTCAAAAAGCGGTAAGCAATGGCGGTCCACATTTTTCTCTTGGGAGAGATTTACTTTGAAGCTGAGCTCCAGGCAAACAACTAAATACACACATGAAATACATTTAAGAAAGCGGTTTTACTTTATATTCTGTTCATCCAATCCTGGCATTTAGCAGCTCAAGAGACCCAATTTTTCTGTGCTGCAGTTCAGTAACACTTGCAGGTCTTGCTCCACCACCCCTGTGACTTGACAGTAAAAGGCGATGCAAACAGACTGATAGTCACCTCTTCCTCCGCTCTATCCTCCTACCAGCATGTCCTTTGTTAGAGCAGAAGCGCTGCAGCATAATGGCTGATTGGCTCCTTGTGCTGCTTCCCCCTCCCCCAATCTTAGTTCTACTGTACAGGAGACTGTGTAAGAAGCTGACATGTTAAAATCAAGTACTTACACTATTTAACTTAAAAATACATTTTAAGCCCCTTTCAGACGGAGCGAAATCTATGCAAGTGGATCTGCCTGCTCAGCAGGAGATCTCTCCGCTGATCCCCACTGAGCAGGCAGATAACAGGTCTGTGTCCTATCCGGTATGCAAAGCGGATATGGACACAGCCCACTGTTCTCTATGGGGTGGTCAGATGGAAATGGACTGCCTGTCCGTTTCCATCGGATTGTTATCCAATCCAAAAACTGATTCCCATCCATATGGTTTTAGCTGACCAGATCAAATGCCGGCAGGTGACAACTGACACATATCCGCTGAGATGCGCTGCCCCATTGAGAATAATGGGTGGTCCAATTGGGTCTGCCTGAAAGACGCACAGGCAGTCCCATTCAGTACACTGGTGTGAAAGGGGCCTAAACCCTGACATCAGGAAGTGTAAAAATGCTCCCTTGTAGTGGGGCTACTCCTGCACTGCAAAGGTCAATTGCTCATTTAGGACTAGGGGACATACCTGATCCTCCACACTGCTAGACCAGTCCCCTCAGCAACTTCTCCCTCATGCTCCAGAGGTCTAAGAGCCTGACATCACTAAGACAAATACTAGGTCCATAGCCTTGCACTGCACATGACAACGCTGACAGACAGCCCATCGTACGAGCATGGGGGAGCGCCTCCTGCCAGAGAAGCAAAGGATCAGGTAAGTAAAAGTGCTTCTCCTCTCCCCTAGACTAACCCTTGCATTGCAGGTGCAGCCCCACTGCAAGGAGAACTTTCACGTTTCCTGCAATTGAAATTGATTATTGAAATAACGATGTATTAATATATTTTATATCTTCCAGGAGTTTAGCTTAAAGTAAATCATTTTGGTACTTCAGTTTCAGAAGAGACCAATGGATGACAGTGGCCATGAATCACATAGATCTGCTTGCATTTCCTAGAAAAGTCACTCCAATGACTAATAATACCAAAGATAAACAGAATAGAAATGAGGTGAAAGCAAAGTATTTTACCTGTTCAATTCATAAATATCCTCGATATTTCCAAAGAGAGCACTGACTTGCTCTGGATTCATTGGCAGCTCCTGTTTGTCTATGATGCCTCCCAGATAATCCTACAAGAATAAAAGGACCGTCATTTCAGTTTCGTCTATTAATCACGCCTGACGCCTTTATTGCCTCATTACTGTATTAGCCGCATCCTGCTCCCCGGGTCATGAGTTTTTATTATAGGAATAAATACAATTTCTTATCAGGATGATGTGATAAGCCATAAATCAGATTTATAGACCTGGTTTCATTCACTAAGTGGGATTTAAAAACAGGATCAAATAGGTCATTTTCTGCCTAGAATGTGTCATGGAAAACGTTGAATTGTAAGGAAGGAGACAAAGCAAACATAAAAGCCAACTCTACTGTACAATTAACTGAAGAAAAAAATGTAGTAATTGGAAGTCAAAAAACAAAAACAGGCATGTGCTGGTGTGGAATGTACAGGCAATAAAGCCTCATAGCCAGAGGCCTCTGCGATGTATTGGATTCCCTGGTGATGGTCAAATAACAGGAAAGTAACTGCTTTCACGTCTGCAGGAAATCAGGCACAAAATTAGTTTACGGAAGATCGAGAGCCTTTCTTTTTCCATGTAGGGGCACATGTACAACACTCTCTCTATTTGGGTTACCTTCATTCATTTTTACCTAAAAAAGGCATATGAGAGAGAATTCAAGGACTGGTCACCATGTCCACCTGACTGCATTGCTTCTTAAGGCATATGCTACAGCTTGAATGTGGAAGTATACAAAGACATGCACTGCAATTCATACACAAGCATAGCTACATGAAACACAGGGAAAATAAAATATACATTTTTTTGTTAGGAATAGAGTAATAAATGATTTGATCTTCTGTCAAGATATGTATTACCGTTTGTAATTCCATGGGACCATGCGAGAAATGTTTTACTTTTTTTTACCCCCTGTGACACCAGAAAATGAAGGGAATGGGGAATACTGAGGCAGGAAGGTTTATTGATAATATCCTCATAGAGATTCTAACTTCAACGCTACAAAAAAGTATTTGTTGCCTCTTCTGTTCACAGTGGAGAGATTGCCCATCCCATGGGATCGCAGGTCGCAACCCCCAGAAAACCCCATCACAGCGGCTCTATTTATTGGTTTACCAAAACATACATATATTCATATTGGCAATAACTTGTTATTCAATAAACCATGAAATATATTCACAAATACCACCAACCATGCTCAGTTGTCAGAACTCAAGCAAATTATGCAAGAAACAACGCCCGCCCTGAATCCAGGGCGGCGAAATCCACATAAAGAGCCCCGGGGGTGCCTGATTTTGCTAGTAAGTCTGAACACCTACCTGGTTCTGGCCCCCTTTTAAAGGCTACACACCTGTCCCAGGACCTTCCAGGTGCTCCCATTGGTTAGGGATATCCTACTCGGAAAAACCCTGCAGGATTCTTAAAGGGGGAGAATGTCCCTCCAACACCACCACCTAACTGAATAGGGAAATGGAAAAAGGGGGGGGGGCTGCAGACCCATGAAGGGGGCACCAAGAGGTGGTGTCCCCCTTTCACATTCTGTACCTCTAACCCAGTGGTCTCCAAACTGTGGCCTTTGCTTGCCTTTATCTGGCCCTTAAGGCACAATTCCTCTCACTGACATCAATGATGGGGCATGATTCCTCCAACTGGCACCAATGATGGGGAACAACTCCTGCCCTTAACACAAATGATGGACCTTATTCCTCTCACTGACACCAACAATTGGGCACTATTCCTCCCACTGACACCAACAAAGAAGCACTATTCCTTCCTCTGGATCAACTGTGGGTGAAGGATTGTATGGTTATATATAATTTTTCTATTTTTTTTTTTTTTTGGTTGAACTAGATGGACGTGTGTCTTTTTTCAACCTGATTAACTATGTAACCAAGGAAGAGGCACTATTCCTCCCACTGATACCAAGAATGAAGCACTATTCCTTCCAAAGACACCAGCAATGGGGCATTTATTCCTTCCGCTGACACCATTGATGGGGCATTATGGATACTTTCGCCTGGCAGCAAAAGGGTCGCTGGTTCGAATCCCAACCACGACACTACCTGCCTGCAGTTTGCATGTTCTATACATGTATGTATATTTATACATACACATACTAGGGCCAATTTAGACAGGATCCAATTAACCTACCAGCATGCTTGTAGGTTAATTGGATCCTGTCTAAATAGGCCCTAGTATGTGTATGTATGAATATGAGTTAGGGACCTTAGATTGTAAACTCCTTGAGGGCAGGGACTGATGTGAATGTACAATGTATAGGTAAAGTGTTGCGTAAATTGATGGCACTATATAAGTACCTGAAATAAATAAATAAAATAAAAGAAATTATTCCTCCCACCAACGATGGGGCACTTTTCCTCCTAATGACACCAGCGATGAAGCACTATTCTTTCTACTGACACAAATGATGGGGCACTGTTCCTTCCACTGACACCAATGATGGGGCAGTATTCCCCACCCAATAACAAAGATGGGGCATTATTTACTCCCACTAATGCCAGTACATTGTTTTCTACTCCCACTGGCCACAATCCAACCCCCTTAAAGGCTGAAGGAAATTTTGGAGGCCCCTGCTCTAACCCTTAACCCCCTCCAACGAATTAGACAGTGTGGCCTAAACACAGCTGTCAGAAAAATCTTTTAGCATTCTAAAGAAGAGCAACCAAAGATGCCAGTCTCCAGTTTTCAGATAATTTTATCTCGATCAGGCAGGAGGAGACATCCCCGGTCAAGGCCAGTCTGGGGTGAGAAGCATTAGGAAAGGTTGTAAATCCTTGGCTGAGCACTAATGTATTCTCCTTGATCAACTAGAACCATGCCTCCCCCACCTTTTTTCCATACAGAAGTGCTGAAGGATTTATATGGATGAGGGAGAGCCTATTGTCTGTTATGTCTAAGGATATTTTTAGGGAATCTGTGGATGAGGAGAGAGTCACAATGGTGGCAACCAATCAGATTATTTCTAAAGGATGTTACCCTCCAAACAACAAGTGTACTACAATGCTTTTTAGTACCATAGGTAAAGAGATTTGCCAGCATGCTGGAAATGTTTTGCATTATTTGTTGTTCTTTGTTTACCATAGAATTGAAAGTGATGTGTTTCCTGCACATCCCCTGAAAGAAAACACCACCCATACCAGGTTAAAATGTCCAGGTTGGTTCGGCAATTGTAAAAGTTAGCAGTTCTGTCATTTTCTAATGTTTTTAAAGGACAGCTTTGTATACGACAAGAAAAAAACCTAGTCCAGTAGAAGAGGCACCCAAGTCATAAGAAAAAGTTGCAGCAGGTTATGAATTTGAGAAACAATTAGGTTAATTGGTAACAGGTCAGTAACATGATTGGGTATAAAAACAGCATCTTAGAGTGTCAGTGTCTCAGAAGTAATGATGGGCAGAGCTTAAAAGGTGAAAATCTGCATCGAAAATCTGTTCAACAATTTCAGAATAATGTTTCTTTACGTAAAATTGCCAAGACTTTAAATATATCATCATCTACATTACATATCAAACGATTCAGAGAATGTGGAGAAATCCCTGTGGTCAGGGAACAAGGCTAAAACACAATATTGGATGCTTGCGATCTTTGGTCCCTCAGACTGCACTGCAATAAAAACTTGCATGATCCTGTGATGGACATCACTACATGGGTTCAGGAATATTTCCAAAAATCACTGTCTGTGAACAGCCAGATCTGAACACAATCCAGAAATGCTGCCATCTTCTCTGGGCCAAAGCTCATTTAAAATGGTCTGTTGCAAAGTGGAAAACGGTTTTGTGGTCAAAATGTAACATTGTTCTTGGCAACCATGGGCACTGCGTCCTCCGGACTAAAGAGGAGAGAGACCTTCCAGCTTATTATCAGCGCTCAGTTCAAAAGCCTGCAGCTCTGATAGCAGGGGGGTACATTAGTGCATATGGAATGGGCAGCTTGCACATTTGGAAAGGCATCATCAATGCTGAAAAATATATCCAGGCTTTAGAGCAGTATATGCTCCCATTCAGGTGATGTCTTTTGCAGGGAAGGCCTTGTATATTTCAGCAGGACAATGCTAAACCGCATACTGCATCTATTACAACATCATGGCTTCATCCAAGTGCTTAACTGGTTTACCTGCTCTCCAAACCTGTCACCATTTAAAAATATTTGGCATATCATGAAATGTAAAATATGACAAAGATGACCCAGGACAATTGAGCAGTTAGAATCCTATATCAGGCAAGAATGGGACAGCATTCCTCTCTCAAAACTTCAGCAACTGATCTCCTCAGCTCCCAAAAATTTAGAGTGTTGTTGAAAGAAGAGGGGACGTGTTGCTGCCACCAATTTCAAAATTACCTTTTTTTTTTCTTAAAGTGGTACATTTTGTCAATTGAATCCCTTCCAGACCACTCCATGCATATATACTGCGGCAGGGCGGCCCTCCTGGGCAAAATCTCATGCCCGTTATGTGATCTCTAGTTCTGGGTCTGGGTCACGCTCACATACCGCCGGCAGCCCACTCCTGCTGTGATTGGACACAGCGGGAGCCGATAAGTGGGTCCGGTGAACCCAAAGTTCGCCGGCACCCCGCGACTGTTCCCTAGAGGCAGTACGGTGGTCTGCCTATGTAAACAAGGCAGATCACCGTTCTGTGAGAGGGGTAAATGGAGTCTTGTGTTTTTGCTAAGCAGGAACACATATCTCTGTCTTCCCCCAGTCAAAGCAACCCCCCTCCCCAGTTAGAAAGCACTCCTAGGGAACACATTTAACCCTTTGATCGCCCCTGATGTTAATCCCTTCCCTGCCAGTATCATTAATACAGTTAAAGTGCATTTTTATCACTTTATTGGTGTCACTGGTCCCCAAAAAGTGTTAGATTTGTCCGCCACAATGTCGTAGTCCCGCTAAAAATCGCTGATCGCCGCCATTACTAGTAAAAAAAATTAAAACAATAAAAAAAAACCCATAAATCTATCAGTTTGTAGACGCTATAACTTTTGCGTATACCAATCAATATACGCTTATTGGGATTTTTACCAAAAACAATGTAGCAGAATACATATTGGCCTAAATTGATTTAGAAATTAGATTTTTAATTTTTTTTTATTGGATATGTTTTATAGCAGAAAGTAAAAAATATTGGTTTATTTTAAAAATTGTCTGTCTTTTTTTGCTGATCAAATATCACCAAAAGAAAACCATTTGTGGGGAAAGGGCATCACTTTTATTTGGGTACAGTGTTGCACGACCCAATGTAATATGGGTTTTCTATTCTAGGCTTTCTTTCCCTTATTTTCATCCGGTAATCCAGCCAGTAATTCTGTTTTTCAAAAGCACAAACTCTCTTGCAGATGTAGTAGTTAAAGGAATTACAATGATCAGCTTTTTTTTTTTTTTTTTTTTTAAATTGTGTAAAACCTTTATTCCAAAAGGGAAAAAAAATGTTGCTGTAACTGCATATAAAGTGTGAACTGGAGTTTTGCATCAGTTATTAACCATACATATTTGTTTTATGTCTGAATTGTATATAATTTAGAAGCCTTTATAACTGCAACTTTTTCTTGTGATTTGTGCACCTCTGTCAATAGTTAGGGTTTTTTTTTGGTTGGTTTCTGAGCATTTGAGTGCGACCATCCTCCCCACCCAATGTAATGCCTGGTACACACGAGATTATTGGGGGAATGATCCGTTGTGTTTTTTTTCTTTTCATTCTAAGCTCAGATCGAATCAGAAGAGTTAACTTTGGTCACGAAAATTCTTGTACGACAGAATAAAAAATTCGGAAGCAATGTGATGTAGTGTATTTGTATTGCATTTTCGAACGACAGCTGTACTGGTTAAAATGAAAATCGTACAATTGGGCGTCGTACGAGAAAATGTTTCCTGCATGTCCGATTGTGTCTGGACAGAAAATATCGAATGAACTGTCATGATTGGCTCTTGAAAGCTCTGTACTAATGATCAGACTATCGTACGATTGCTTCGAAAGCGGTATTTTCCGTATGATTTTCTGATCGTGTGTACGGGCTTAAGTTTTTTGTTACCTTTTTAACTCCTGCCTTCCCAGTCTGAATTCATGGTCTTTACATTGGAAAGGTTCCCGTGCCTTCTCTCTCCTGTTTATTTCTTACTCTACAAGTGTCATAGTGGGTAGGCATTATCTCATTTTCTGTGACAAGATTATTTGCTTTACTATAGGGGAACACTGTAGCTTTCCTGTAATTAAAAGGAAACCTTGCAGAGAAATACAGAGCCATGGCTGAGCTCCTGAAAATGCTAATTGCCTGGCAGCCTTTTACTTTAATATTTTTAAGTTACTAAACCAGAACAAGCAAGTAGATAAAGACAATAGGATTAAAGTCAAAATTCCTAATCTGCATACTTGTTCTGAATCTTGGTGGTAAAAATAGGGGGGTGAGCTGCAAACGACCCATTCAAGTGAATAGGGCTGCTCTGCGACCTCCGGAAATGCATGTAGTTGCAACATAGTGCTACTGGCTTTCAATGATTAAACAGGTGTCCAGGAAGTGATATCACCTCCCAACTGCTTGTCAACAGCCTCTGAAAAGCAAACCTCCACAGATCACTTTTCAGAGGGGCGGCAATGACTGCCATAGTGTAAACCAGTGGTTCTCAACCCTGTCCTCAAGTACCCCCAACAGGCCATGTTTTGGAAGGATAAAGGAAAACCTGCAAACATGGCCTGTTCGGAGTACAGGGTTGAGAACCACTGGTGTAAACAAGGCCCTAAAAACAAGTTAGCAATGGCAGTTTCATCATTTTGTCCCCCACAGGTTCTCTTTAAAAGGTTACTGTGACACCCCGATCCCATAATGTATGCATTCAGAATCTCTGCATTTCTAGCTGACCAAGAAACCACCTCTCATGGTGAAACATGTTAGGGACACAGCCAAGCCCTGACTGTCAAGATTGGACTTAGAATTGAGGAAGAGCAAGCTCATCCCAAAAAAGTTTTGGGCTACAACACTCCAATTTGCTGTACAGAATTTCCCATAATGCCACTGTAAAAGGCCTGTTACCTACCTCCACAATACTGCGCAGATCCTGAACGTACATCCTCTCAGTATCTATTATTTCTAGCACCACACGTTCCACATAAGTCAGTTTGTTAGAAATCCCACTAACTTTGGTCCCAAATGGAGAAAGCGACCTAGAACCATGGCTTCGCCGGTTAACATTATAGTTGCCATTTATAGTGTAAGAATTTTTTGTTCCACTTTGCATTTCCCGAAAAGTGGTGTGCAGGGTGTCCCCAGACACTAGCTCCATGGCCAGACCAGTTGGAGTGTTACCCAAGGGCTCCTCTTCTGTTGATCTGATATTTTCATAGAGATCGCGGCCCTCGCGAAGGGAGCCAGAAGATGCCGTAGAGATGAAGCTTACAGGTCGGTCTGAATCATAAAAGTCTGTAGAGAGGGAAGCAGAGCTGGAGAACTTTTCATTGCTGCTGGAAGAGCCTGCCGACAGCCTGGGGGATTCTGGGAAAAACAAGACAGACATGAATTTAAGTTAAATTAAAGCACTTCATTGAATATAAATCTTGATTTCAGATGGTGACATTTTATTTGCCAGAAAAGTTCAATTCCAGTAAAAGGACAAAAGGAAGCCATATAAACAGGAGATTAAAAGCAACAAGGAAATTAAAATAGAACCAATTTACTTTATCCTAGCGCAGTCATTTTTTCCCAAGATTAATGTTCTATACATAAATTCTATCTTCCTTGTCTCTCTCTGACTTATCTGTGGCCTGCTCTGTATCACAGCAAAACCATCCATCCTATCCTTCCTAAGGAGCACCAGCTGTTTCCTATACAAAGATCACAGAGCAAAAGAATCCCCAATTCTCAAATGTTTGTTTCACCAAAGATGGATCTGAGGGATTCCAGGTGAGTAGTCAATTAAGAATTGTACAATTTTTGAATCACAGACAGATCTGTATTTATATATTCAGGTAAATTAAAAACCTTGAAGTCATGTTAGATCCTTTTTGGAATCAGTTCACTCACCCTTAATCATGGTCACCGCCGAATGTGATGGTTTAATCTACAACATCCAGAATTTGGCTGGTAAAATGACACAATTGTTCAACAAAACGTCATCCAGCAGCATGAGTCGGAGCGAACCCAGGGCTCCTTCTGTTGCCAGTGCAGATACTAACAAATACCAAGTAGGATGCTCTCTTTCCAGTCCCCAGTCACCTCCGTGTAGTAAACGAGTCAAAATGACCTCTGTCATACCTGCCCCTAAAGAATACGTATTAACATGAGAAACGCCCTTTGGAGATTTTTCAATGGGGATTAGAGGACATGCGACACTCCCTACTACCAATTATGTGTCCATTCTGCATTGTGATGCTAATTAGGTTGAACTACACACAGAGAAGCATTTCTCATAAGTATTTGTTTTAGGATTTCATTCAGTCCTCAACTTTCCTTCTCTTTCTTGTTGACTTGTGTCTGTATTGGAAGAAAGGCAACACTTATGGGCTAAACCCAACCACATACTCTGCAGGTTTCACTAGGGATGGCTCTAAGCGTCAATCAGTCTTGCTAAATATATTATGTAGGTCAGACATCCTCAACCAGGGTTTCACCAGAGGTAGGGTTGCCACCTCATCCCTTCAAACCCGAACACATATGGATTACACAGATTCTGAGGCTAATTTAATGCAGATAAGACACAGAGTTTAATTACCACCTTAATCAGCTATAGAACCTGTAATGAATATGTGTTCGGGTTTAAAGGGATGAGGTGGCAACCCTATCCAGAGGTTGCTAGGGGTTCCTTGAGCTGTGGCTGATTGACCTCCCTATCTGATGGTGCCTGCATAGTTCCAGCGCCAATTCTACTTGGCACAGCCGGCAAGCTGACAATTATGTTTGTGTTGTCTTTAGGGAGGACATTCTTTCCACTGACCACCAATGTAAGGGACATTCTTCCCACTGGCCACCAATGTAAGGGACATTCTTCCCACTGACCACCAATGTAAGGGACATTCATCCCACTGGCCACCAATGTAAGGGACATTCATCCCACTGGCCACCAATGTAAGGGACATTCATCCCACTGACCACCAATGTAAGGGACATTCATCCCACTGGCCACCAATGTAAGGGACATTCATCCCACTGACCACCAATGTAAGAGGCATTTTCCCCACTGACCCCTAATGGATGTTTTTTTTTTTTAAGTTCCCCAAGACCTGAAAACTATATTAAGTGTAGGGGTTAAGGAAAAGAAACAAGTCACGTGTGTGCCATAACTAAAAACACCAGTGCTTTTGAAGATCCACCGTTTCAAGGAATAATATACTTAAAGCAAAAATTGGTAAAAGTCATATTCTCTCAATATATTTCCTAACATTCTCTGGGGGGAATCAATAACTCATTTAAAAACACACAGACCTGGAAGATCCACCTGCAGAGAATGTTTGCTGAAAGTCATTTAGTGGTTTATGCCCCATAGTGAGCCGTACACGTTAGGTGCGGTTATGTGCAAGGCTCTATGAACACCACAAATCAATAGTTCAAAGTCCACAATCCACATCAGGCATGAGCAAGAGAGGGTGACTACATAATTGCCTACAGTGGGACCAGGAAGAATGAATGTAGCCATCCTCTAAGAGGACGTTGGATCACAAACAAAAAAAAAGGAGAAAAAAAAAAAAAAAAAAAAACCAGACGTGAAGGAGGCTGAGAGCAGTAGAAGGTGTTTTTTAGTCAAGAATACACACTTGAATTGATTTGTGTTTTAAACAGTATTTAGTATCACTTTAACCCTTGGCTGCCTGCACCACTCTGAAGCAGTGTTACTCGGTCATTGAGGGGTTGACTTCTCCGACTTCCAGGCTCCTAGGTAGGACTTAAAAAAAGGTGTGCAGTGATCAAGGCTTGTTTGCTGAAACTAGTCTGCCCATCGTATTCTTGTACTCACTGGTGTGGTCTACACGAATAAATCAATAGAGGATCACGGAGTTGCCGGCTGTTTCTTATCTCTTGAGGACTTTTAAAAACTTTAAATTGCCAACTGGTTCACTTTAAGAAGGCAATGCATTTGCAGAGTATGAACCAATTCAATAGTTTTGGGACCAATGTGCCAATAATTGAGACACTATGGAAATCATACAATATCCTGGGCAGCCAGGTCCTTTACATGTATGGGTGGGAAATAATGGCTTGTGTATTTTTAAGAAATATCTGCTCTCTGCTGTAGCGACTGAGGATTTACTTATGGCCTTTCAAATGATACTTTTCTCAACAGATTCTGCAATGATCTACACAACTATTCAGTAATGACTGAACTGACTGCAAAGATCGAATCCTGCATGGCCTGCATTCTTAAAGGAAAAACCCACCTTGTAAAGCATTGTATTGTATTTCGGGTGTAACATGCTCCAGCACCTCCAGCCACAGCCCAGATACCCCTTAGCCTTTAAGACTGGATTTAAGCTAAACAGAAAACACACAGTAGCCTGATATTGGCTGCATATACTGTATAACCAACATCTGCCACTGTTAGGGGACCAAAGTGTTAAAAAAAAGAGTGTTTTCCATAAGAAGCAGGTTCCTGCGTCCTGTAAGCCTGTCTTGGGAAACCGCAAACAAAAAAAATTAAGACTTTGTAGTAAAATGAATGGGTTACACATGAACTGTATATGCTAATTATCAATCAATGAAATCTTTTGTTGCTGAATTAGCTCAGGGCAATCGGAGGTGTCATCTTCTAGAAAGAGATGGGACACTGTCCTTCCTGCCAGGAAGTGACTGCCAGTCTGATGAGAAGCGTAGTTGTGAGCCAACAACTAGAGTGACGCACTTTCCTAGAGACAGATTGAGGCCCAGAACAAATCTTGGTGTCATACAATCAAGTGGGATGCAATAAGGCAGGGAAACTTCATGTGCTTTCACGCAAAGGTGGAAAAGCTGATAAAGAATTCAGGAACCAGCAGGCACCATCAGGATAATCAGAATAAATCTGGGAGCTGCTACTGTGGTCTTTTTTTTTTTTTAAGATGAAGATCCAAGGCTGTCATTCCTATATCCGCTTCAAAGCCATGGAACAACATTTATCCATATCATGGTCAGCAAGATAACCGGGCAACTAAAATGTTTAAAAGGAGTTTGTGTATCCATCAACAATATTTTTTCTTCGTTTTGGATGAAGTAGGGAAAGTTTACAACCCCGTCAGGATTTATATCTATTAGGTGCTCTGTTAGAGATATCTCCTCTTACCTCCTGCTTTGAGGACAAGGTTACCAGACAGGGAATAAGGGGAAAACGCTCTAAGACCCCTTTCACACTGAGGCATTTTTCAGGCGTTTTAGCGCTAGAAATAGCGCCTGAAAAATGCCTCCCATTCATTTGCATGAGTGCTTGGGCAGTGCGCTTGCGACACATTAGAAAAAGTCCTGTAATCAGCATCTTTGGGGCAGGTTTGGAGCGCTATAAATTGCACTCCAAAAATGGTCCTGCCCATTAAAATTAAGCGTTTTGAAAGCACCACAAAACGGGTCCTATGTCCTTTTTTTCAACCACTTCAGCCCCGGAAGGATTTCCCATGTTAGGACCAGAGCACTTTTTGCGATTCGGTACCGCGTCGCTTTAACTGAAAATCGCGCAATCCTGCTTCGTTGCACCCAAACAAAATTTGTGTCCTTTTTTTCCCCACAAGTAGAGCTTTCTTTTGGTGGTATTTGATCACCTCTACGTCATTTCTGATCACCGCTATAAACAAAAAAAGAGCGACAATTTTGCAAAAAAAAAACAATATTTCTTACTTTTTTGCTAAAATACAAATACAAAAAAAAAAATATATATATATAAATATAAAAAAAAACCCAAAATGTATTCATCTGTTTTGGCCAATTTATATTCTTCCGCATATTTTCGGTAAAAAAAAAACACAATCAGCATTTGATTGGTTTGCCCAAAAGTTGCCGCGTTTACAAACCATGAGAATGACAGTGATCAGTAGATCTTTTAAATGCCCACTGACAGAGTGGGGAACTGCCGTGTTTACATTGGCGGTTCCCCGTTCTTTCTCTCTGCCAGGTCATCGCGGCTCGTGGGTGGACATCGGGTCCGCCCAAGCTGTGGGCACACTCCTGCAGAGTGTGGCGGGCATGAGAGCGTCGGCGATTCACGCTACAGTGTCACTCTGCAGCAGTAAAAGTATGCAAGCCAGTCGGGAACTGGTTAAGAAAGGCACCGCTAGCTCCCATAAAGGACCACCAAATCACCGCAAAAACGAGCGTGGTGCTGCAGTGTGAAAGGGGTCAAACTGATCCCCTGAGAGCAGTAAAACCTGTAAGGAGTTGTGGCTTTAGGTTCACTTTAAGCAACAGTAGTCCATATAATTTCTGACTGGTTTCCTTTAATCTAATTGGCTACATGACAACTGGAATTTATCCAGCCATAAAGAATTGTAATAACATAGGACAGGACCCCATAACTAAATAATTACAGGGCCTGCTTGTGCTCTCACCCCAGCTGCATCTCCTAGAGCTTAATGACTCGTTTTGCTATTCCCTCTTACATCTCCGATGAGGGATGTAAACAACAGTGCCATGAGATTTCGTCTGCTATTTTGCTTTTGTTTTTTTGAATAGGACTGCTGAAGGCAATGTCATTTTTTAATTACCGGTATATATTTTACAGTGCACATAGGCATGACATAAGGATATTATCCAATCTGGCCATTTTCAGCTGGGTTGGATGACCACCATATTTGTATGGTGCCTGCAACTTTTCTATTGTCAGTGGATAGGTAAGCCATCAGCTGCCTCCTATGTTTCAGCCCTCCACAAACCTAGCTGTGTATGTAGCCAAAGTTTATAGGTTTAAAAAGCAAGATGGTTTTACCAGATGGTGGTCAGATTATGCCTCAGTGGACACCTTTAAAGTAAACTGACCAGGTCAGAAACATTTCTAAAGTAAAGAAAAGTACAGGGACCTTGTGGTGTCTAAATACAACCTATACTGGACTTGAAATTGATCGTTATGCAAAACCTACTATGAGATTAAGCAAAAGCTGTACAGAAGATTTGAATTTTGCCTGAATAGAGATGAACACCTTCCCCTTCTGTTAGTGAACCCCACACCACTGTCTTAATGATCAGTTGCCAGAACTTCTTACCACCCCCCTCCCCCCCATGTCACCCTCCTGTAATCCATGCTGCCAGGCTTAGTGGTATGCTTACCATCAGAAGCCACCCAAGTCCCCCATTCAGGTCCCACACAGCCATAATTTCTTTGTGGGGGAGGGGGAAATCGCTAATCCAATACTAAAATGGCCTTCCATTCGTATGGCGATTCGGACCGTCGTACCTAATGTCCTCCCACTCTACCCCCCCCACCCACCATTCTTCAAGACCGTTGACTGTTAATTCTGTCACCACACCCCAAGTCATTGTCTTCCCCTTCCACAAGTAGAGATAAGTCCGTTTTAAGTTTAGAAGTACATGTCGAAAACGAATCTGAGTATCATCCAAAACGTATTGTTAGTTAAAGTTCAGGTCATATCCAACATAAATCTGTGGTGTTCCAGGGACATGAAAAGAAATGAAATCTTT
>BLSH010083375.1:393846-405816 GCA_018402905.1 Glandirana rugosa | reverse complement strand
CGGACAAGTCACTCAATAATAAACAAACTTAGTCACGATGTCCGTCCAGATAAACTGGATGACAATCCCCCACTGAACAGGCACCATGACAGAATTCGGATGAGAAGAAGGGAGGGCGGGTGGGAGACGCAGTCCGGTCCCTCTGGGATGGCAGCACTGGACCAATGGCTTTTATGTGTTCAGGAAGCGCGGGCTGCAGCTGCCTGCCAAATTAGTCCAATCGACCTCCTGTTGCCACGCAATCCTCTGCTGGGATTGCCAATAGCAACCTGCAAGAGAGGTGAGAAGGGGGAAAAGAGACATGCATTCCTTTGCGCTATCTCATGGGGGTCCCGCTGAAGGCTGGGGACCCCGTCATTCTGCTTGTCCAATTTGTCATACATGTTACAGTGTGGAGTGCGCTACAGTAAGATTGAGAGACCCAGTAGGAGGTATTTGTTAAGAACTGCAGAAAGCAGACTTCAAACCCCAGAGAAAAAAGAATACACAGTTTATAGCATCTGATCCTTGAATGGTACCACAACTAGAACTATAAATGCAAATAAAATGGAAATACCTCGACTTGCATGCATAGTTACATATCAGCACAGTAATGCTATATATAGTTATGAGAGGCAACGTGGGTATTCAGTCTAGTTACTCATTAAATGAAGTATATGCCTATTTGTAAAAGGCGATTGACCTCAGTAAAAATAGATAATGAAAATGGATTTAAATGAAGGCTTTAGAGACAAATCAGAGTGGGTACAAGTGATCTGACGGAGCAGGAGTCTGTAGTTTGTATGTTCTGCACGCAGCCTCATGCTGCACACTCCGATTTAGATTTGACCGGTGTCTTCATGATACAAAAAAAAATAACAGAGCAGGACTGTTCAGGGACACTCCAGCTGGTTAACTATGGACAAAAAAAGTGCCAGCATTTACATTTCTATAAAATGTGTGATCTTCCCAAAGGCGGAGAAGGATGAAATCAAAAATGACCTGGCCATCCATCTCAAAAGTAGATCAGTTCAATGGGTTCTGTTGCTTTCTTACTTACAACAGAGACAATGGAACACTGATGGGCTCTAAAAACTGTCATTCTATGCTAACAGATAATCACTTTATAGAGGATGGAGTAAAAGTGGGCCACACAGCTGCATTCCCCAATGGTTCTATTTTAGGATGTCACTGGGGAAGAGGGACACCATTGTTTGATGTCATAATTGCTATTGCAGGTGAGAAGCACCAAGAACGATGGCAGCAATATCTGACCAATAGACTCTAGATGTAAAATGCTAATGAGGTGTAACATTCGTACAACCATGCAAAATGGAAATCTCTGTTTTGGGTGGAGAGGGCAAAACTCTGCTATCATTCACTTTATAGTATTTATGATGCTTAATGCAGAGTGTAGTCCAAGTGATGTTTTTTTCTGCAGCCTTATGGAAAATTGCTACAGAACTGCAAGGTTATGCTTCATTTTCAGCCTAAAATAATATCTCATTTCAAATACTCAGCCTTATGTGGCTTTCCTGTTACAGCAGAATGTTATTTGGGCTGTAAAATCAAGACTGGCAATGGTTTTTACTAGAACTTGCATGTACTGCAGCTGTTCCAGTTTCTTTTGATATAGATCAGTGGTGGTCCAATGACAGGCTACAGGGGGGCTCAAATGTAAATTCTGATATCACCAGGAACTCCACATAATATTTGATTCTAGTATTGTTGAAGAAATGGCCAAAGGCTGGGGACATGCTGCAGGGAGTAGTCAGGGATTGGGCCATGCTGTAGAAGGTGGTCAGAGGCTGTGGGCATATTGCGGGTGATGGTCAGAGGCTGGAGGCATGCTGCAAGAGGTGGTCAGAGGCTGGGTGCATGCTGTGGAAGGTGGTCAGAGGCTGGGAGCATGCTGTGGAAGGTGGTCAGAGGCTGGGGGCATGCTGCCGGAGAAGGTCAGAGGCTGGGGGCATGCTGCCGGAGAAGGTCAGAGGCTGGGGGCATGCTGCAAGAGGTGGTCAGAGGCTGGGGGCATGCTGCAAGAGGTGGTCAGAGGCTGGAGGCATGCTGCAAGAGGTGGTCAGAGGCTGGGTGCATGCTGTGGAAGGTGGTCAAAGGCTGGGAGCATGCTGTGGAAGGTGGTCAGAGGCTGGGGGCATGCTGCCGGAGGTGGTCAGAGGCTGGGGGCATGCTGCCCGAAAAGGTCAGAGGTTGGGGGCATGCTGCCCGAGAAGGTCAGAGGCTGGGGGCTCGCTGCCGGAGAAGGTCAGAGGCTGGGGGCATGCTGCCGGAGGTGGTCAGAGGCTGGGGGCATGCTGCCCGAAAAGGTCAGAGGTTGGGGGCACGCTGCCGGAGAAGGTCAGAGGCTGGGGGCACGCTGCCGGAGAAGGTCAGAGGCTGGGGGCATGCTGCCGGAGAAGGTCAGAGGCTAGGGGCATGCTGCCCGAGAAGGTCAGAGGTTGGGGGCATGCTGCCCGAGAAGGTCAGAGGCTGGGGGCTCGCTGCCGGAGAAGGTCAGAGGCTGGGGGCACGCTGCCGGAGAAGGTCAAAGGCTGGGGGCATGCTGCCCGAGAAGGTCAGAGGCTGGGGGCATGCTGCCCGAGAAGGTCAGAGGTTGGGGGCATGCTGCCGGAGAAGGTCAGAGGCTGGGGGCACGCTGCCGGAGAAGGTCAGAGGCTGGGGGCACACTGCCGGAGAAGGTCAGAGGCTGGGGGCACACTGCCGGAGAAGGTCAGAGGCTGGGGGCACGCTGGAGGAGGTGGTCAGAAGTCGGGGCACGCTGGAGGAGAGGGTCAGAAGTCGGGGGCACGCTGGAGGAGAGGGTCAGAAGTTGGGGGCACACTGGAGGAGAGGGTCAGAAGTTGGGGGCATGCTGCAGGTGGTGGTCAGAGGCCGGGAGCATGTTGCAGGAGGTGTTCAGAGAGGAAAAATTAATGTCCAGTCCTGGTCATAAATTTTTCCTTTTGTCATGGGTGAAAATTTAAAAGTGTGTAAATCAACGTAACTTATTACTGTAGTAAAAAAAAAAAAAAAAAACAATCAGTCAATTGGCATAATTATGGCCAGCTGTATCCGTATCAAACAGCTGCATTCCATACTGCAGTTATACAGGTGTAAACTTTGCAATCAAGTTTCTATGTACCGTACGCCTACAATGTAAAGAATCAATGTATGTTTGGGTGTGTTCCAGGGCTTTTTATATACACATTCACCAGAAGAATACACTAAAACTAGACACATGAAACCAGAGTATGGCACATGGCAGTGACCATAATGTGTGTGAAAAGAGGATGAGTACAAAGGGCACAGAAGAAGGAGTAAACCTTTCCATATGAAGTAATACGTTATCATGGCTATTACTATGGGAGTGTGTGTTTACAAAAGAATATATTCTATATTTGTCTCAAAACCTCACCATCTTATCAGTTTCATACAGCCTTCTGGGAAATGACGTGTAACAACTATCATGGGTACTATTTTCCAATTTCTCAAAACACCAAAGAATTGAAGCACCAAAAATAATTGCGTCATGTATTACCTGAGAGAACACATGTAAGAGATCACTTCTTTCCTTTTTCACAGGATTTTTTGTTTTTCTCTCATTTTTTTCTTCAATTGAATGCAAATAAAAATGAAATCGACCACTCATGCTACCTGCCTAATTGGAGAATAGAATGGGTGTCACTTTTGTGACATTATTATTTATTATTATTATACAGGATTTATATAGCGCCAGCAGTTTGCGCAGCGCTTTACAAAAATGAAGGCAGACAGTACAGTTACATCACAATTTGGTACAAGAGGAATCCGAGGGCCCTGCTTGTTAGAGCTTACAATCTAAGAGACATGTGTTCTCAGTTTTTTGCTGCGGGGCTCTCTGGACCTATATCAGATGTATGGGTGGCCAGAAGTAAATGGACATGCTTTTCTTTATATCAGACTACTTCTAATCTATCACATATAGGTTGGAAAAAATGGAATACAATGCAGAACTTTTCATCAGACGAAAATAGACACATGTCCATAGATTTGCATGTAGTTTCCCATGAGAGCTACCTGAATTGCCGACTTTATCGGACTGCCCGCGTGAAGGTGTCTCATGTGCCTGGATGAAATCTAGTAGAATATTTTTTTGTTTTATTTTGGTTAAAAAACAGTCAAAAGAAAACAGATTTTAAATGTTCTTGTATTAAAGCGGAGTTCCACCGCACACTCACCTGTCCCCGGTCCAGCAATGCAGTCACCCGAGGGTTCGCTCTTCTCTCCCTCCCTTCGGCGGCGCTGGCATCACAAGTGTGGGCGCGCTGCGTCTTGTGAATGGCCGGCGTATTTTCTGGGACTTGTGACGTGTCCCAGAAGATCGCCGGGGGGAAGGTGAACTTCCTTCCGGAGCCACGGCTCTAGGAGAGGAAGTGTATCTGGGACCCCGTGAAAACAGGGCCTCCCCCCCAAAAAAATTTACACGCCAATTGTGGCATGGGGGGGGGGGGGGGGGGGTCACTTTCGCCTTCGGGTGGAACTCCGCTTTAAGACAGAAACAATGTTGTCCTGTGTGATACAAGCTTTTAACCTGGTGAACACAATGAAAAACTGATGCACTTTTAACACCCAAATTTTACTGCATCTAAAAGTGAAAATATTTTGTGCATTCAAGGTTAACAAGTATTAATGCCAAAAACTCTCCTGTGAACAAGGCATTATAGAAATGCTAAAGCGGACCTTCACCCTTACAATGGATTTGGCTACTCTCAATCCCACCCCCTCCGCTGCACAGATTTCCCTTTTTTTCCCCATTTACTTGCTTTTTTTTTTTTTGCAGATAAATGTTTTGGCCCTCTCCCCATCCATTATTCGCCAAGCTGAATGATGCCTCCTGGGATAAGTGATGTACACATAACTGGAGGTACTGGAAGCCCTGCGTGTCATGCCATTTACTAAAGAAGAAGGGGGGCAAGTCCTAGCGGTGTATCATTGGGAGGCGCACCAGGACCTGGAAGAGTCGGGCAGCCTCCCGATGTTGTCACGGGAGAACATGTCCAGTGGCAGCTACAGAGCAGAGGATCTCAGCAGGACAACGCTGGACCCACTGTGTGGGTGAGAATCTGAGCTCCGCACCAGCATCAGGTAAGCAGGGGAGTAAAAAAAGGGGGGGCGAAATTCCTCTTCAAGCAGGTGATCATATAAGTCATGATATTTAACATAAGTAGTACCAAGTTGCAACCATTTAAAACATTTTCACAAAGCGTACACCGATGAAGGGACGGACAGGAAGCATGTTATTGGCAGGATTACCAGGTAAAAATAAGGGATAAAAGCCAAAAAATAAAATGAATGCAGCAAGTATATGTAAGGACTGATGAGCTACATTATATGACATTTTTGATTTTGGATTTACTAGGTAATTCTAGAACATCTTAAAGAAGTCATATTTTCCAGGCATACTGAAAGCCTTGCACATACATTCCTAGCATAACTTGTATAAAGTCCAAGAAAACATAAATCAATAACCTGCGTCACAACAGATATACACTAAGCCAATCAAAGCACAATATACTGGCAACACTACACTTTATCTATAAAGATCAGCTTTAAAATTCACATGAAATCTTATTATCTGCAGTAAACCTGACCTCACTAAGACAACCAGAAGCAACAACCTGATGTCATAAAATCTTTATTGAATGCAAATATGTGAAGTATGTTTTCCAGGCACCAGATCACATGGATATGGGCAAACACATCAAATGATGGTCTAAGGAACATCACCACTGTTCACCCCCGAAACACGCTATCCACAAGACATGGTCCTAACACTAACCAATCTTTATACTAATAAAGGGTATGGCTGAAATTGTCAAAAACGTGTCCAATTATGGTGTCCTCATGCACTGGTTTAGATGATTTTAGTAATCATCTGACTGCAGAAATGAATACCACGCTATGACAAAAATCTAAGGTGTCACAGTACATAGATATTAATAAATGTAGACGTTAGTACACAGTACAACCAATGGAAGAGTTCGTATTCTGATGAGAACGCCTATCTAGGTTCATTGCAGACACCACCAGAGAGGCCCTAATGCTGGCCATAGATGGTTCGAATCTTGGCTAGTTCAGGAGGGACGGGCCAAGATTTGAGCAATCTATGGGCTGGCTGATTGTACCCATTTTTTGATCCATCATCCGACCAGCATGTTGGACTTCTAGCATGCAATAACTGCCAGCAGCTATAGCCACTAGCAATATTCACTGTTTTCCACAGGTTGCGGGAAAGAAAAATCACATCTATGGCCAGCCTTATCCTGGCGAGAATTGCCTGTTGGTTGAAAACTTGCGACCCCATAGATTGCTTCTCCCAGCTAAGGTGGTATGAGGAGGTCCATTGTATGTACATTGTATTTCTGTGGAAATCTCAGATTCCAGAGAACAGTCATTCATACAGCTGACATTTCTATATTCACACTTTTTGTGAAATAACCAAGATCAACTCCTTCTTTCAACCACAGCTTAGTGAAGCTTTCATTTACCTTTAACTGCCAGGCAGTATAATCACACACCTTAAATTCTAGAATTCCTGTAAGGTTTCAGTATTCAGTAACTTATGTATATATATCTATAAAGCCCTGCATACTTGCACTGGAATTTGCTATGCAAATGCTCTACAATAACCCCTTCCTGCACTTTTCAGCCTATGCCTTGATATAAAGCATAATCACACAGCTGTGTACATGAACGAAGCCTTAAAGTGGTTCTAAAGGCTTAAAGGGATTGTGAAGTCTTAAGGTTTTTTCACCTTAATGCATTCTATGGTGAGTAACCTTCTTTGCTGCAGCTGCCCCCAGAACCCAATCTTACATACATCAAAAAATGTGCAGCGCTGATAAACATGAATACAATACAACCACTGATTAAAGTGATAAGTGCATAAAGTCCATGAACATAAATGCCCATAAATTGTGGGATAATGTTACGACCACCTTATAACATAAAACATAAATTCGTCCACCAATCAGGGACTGTGTTAGTCCAGATAAATGTGTAAATTCTTGAGAAAAAGAAAAACCCAATTTTACATACCTGAGCTGGATCGTTCCAGCAGTCTGTACAGGCCGAGCTGCTTCTGACGCTGTCTCTGTCCTCATTGGATAGAATTCACTGACACGGGAGTGAGGGGCGTGGGTCGAGTCCCGCTGTCTGCTAGTGGACGCAGCAGCGGGACTCAATAGCGTACGCGCACCGGTGCCCCTGTGGAAAGCAGCTCTCTGTTGGGGCAACCGATGAATGGGAGGAGCCAGGAGCACTGGCGGGGGACCCCAGAAGAGGAGGATCGGGGCTGCTCTGTGCAAAACCCTTGCACAGAGCAGGTAAGTGTAGATATGTTTGTTATTTAAAAAAAAAAAATCAAACCTTTACAATCTCTGGGCTGGGTTCACATGATCTTTGCATGTGGTTCATGGCAGGGGGTGAGATGAGTCCCTGTTCTCCCTTTCAAGAACGAATCAGGGCTGAATTCAGGCCTGAAACTGAGCCAAAGACGCACAGGACTCCTATGCAAACCGTGACGGAGATATGTGAACCAGCTCTATAGAGAGCCAGTCACAATCTCCTGTCATGCAAATTGGATGAGAAGAATTCCGCATCCAATTCGCATAGGTGTGAACCCAGCCTTAAGGTTTGTTACCTTGATGTATTCTGTGCATCAAGGTAAAAAAAACCTACTGTGCTACAGGATCCCCTCTAGCCCCCTCCCCTCTCTTACACTTAGCTGAGCCTGCTTTAGCGCTGTGCCCAAGAGCAGCAGCTCTTTCTGCTCTTATAGGGCAGACTGATGGCAACGAAAGCCATTGGCTCCTGATGTTGTCAATCAAATCCTGTGACAAGGGAGAAGTATATCTACTAGCATAGGGGCAGGCCCCTGCTAATTTAATAAACTGTGGGGCCTAAGGCTGGACACACCAGGTTTGAGCCCATTGTAGTTGAATAAATTACTAATAGGCTAAGGCTGATTCACCTATTGAATGTTTTTAGATGTAAGATTGTTACTGCTTAGGCCACACTTTGTTTTTAGATTGCATTGAAGGTGACAGCAGAGATGCTGTTCTTCTTGGTTCTATCTACATGCATTACTGTTTTATGTACATGACCTGTACAATGTTATTTATTGATGTTAACAGTAATTGTGGATACCATCTTGGAAATTTTGAACCTATACTACTACTAAAAAAAAAAAAATCCCTTGATGGGATGGGGATTGGTGAGGAAGGGTCGAGCCATGCGGTTTACGTCTATAGACACAGGCAGCAAGGCTCAGGCAGGGGTGCGCCCATAGGAAGTGGCTTCCTATGGGGGCACTCGAAGAGCAGGAGTGTCAGCAGGGGATCCCAGAAGAGGTGGATTGAGGCTGCCCCCAAAGCAGGCAAGTATAACTTTTCTTTTTTATAATAAAGGAAGGTTTACAATCAGTTTAATGCCAGCATGTGTATGTACCATGTGTGAGAGTACACACCATGCACAGCTAAAGCCAAGTACAATCTGAATGGACTCACATGAATTAATTTCAGCTGAAAAATGTATACAAACCCCCTGTTGAAAACAAAAAACAATAGGAATCTATATGCAACCACTGCCTAATAACACTGAACAGATAAGCCCCAATTCACACTTGTACGCTCAGACACCCTATGAGCAAAGTCTTTTTTTAGTATATTCAGGTATTTTTGGCCCACAGACTTCCATGGGTGCACCTGTAATTGCACAGTACATGCATTTTTGTGCTCAATTCCTCCTCTCCTATAAAACGGCTATACACCCTTGCCCAGCCCAGGAAACCAAGGTCTAAAGCCTGATACACGTGCAAAAACACTTGCACAAAACTTGTAAAAGGTCTATAAACTATCTGTGAAATCATTAGGATTACAGTCTGCTCAGGTGTGAATGTAGGCTAAAGCTGCCCATAAATGGATAGAACTTCAGATGAAAATTCTTTGGAAAAGTCTTGCAAAAATTCATACAAAAACGCTCAGAACATTCTCATGTTGTTCAAACAATCTTGTTCACTTTTAACATTTGATCTCAGAATGAGCGCACTTTACCAAATGAAAACCACATACGCTGTATTTTTCTACCCTGCTCCTTTGAATTTTCTGCAGTCAAAAACAAAACATTGATTTGACCCACTAATGGTTAGAAAAGCTAACTTTCTTAGAGCATTCTTTTCCTAGGGATTTTTGTTTGAATATTCTACCCATCTATGGCCAAGCTTTAGCATTCCACCCAAGTCATTCATCCTAACAAAGCTTCTTCGAGCCCCAGGATGGCAGCAAGCAAATAATACATTAAATCCACTAACTAGAGTCTGTGCAGTATGAAAATACCAAATGTATGAAATAAAAAAAAAATTAAACAAAAAGGGATAGAAAAAAAAAAACAACCAAGGAAACATCATATAATGATGATGATGTCGAAATAAAATTCACATACCAAATAGACGAGAGATCCTGCGGTTTAACCCTTCGAAGCGTCTCCTTTCATCAAACATTTTGTATCAGTTGGAGGCTGTGCTCCTCCAGATCAGCGCAATGTCTTCTTTACATGAGATGTGTGTGCAGAGAGAGGTGTGGACAGACTGACATCATTCTATCACCTTCAGTCTCCCAAGCCGCCCTTCTCTTTCTCCGCCTCTAGACAGGAAACTAGACGTCAAGAGATGCACTTTCCTCCCACCCACCGAAATCACACAGAAAGGTGTTTCCAGGTACATCAGATGTCTCTTTAGAATAGAAGTTCAATTCCCTGAACTCAGCACACGCAGCTCACCTGACTTGGAGAATTTCATTAAGAAAACTTGGCGGATTTAAATAGTAATGTATTGCACAGGTAGAACGTTTACTAGATTTTTGACAATAGCCCTCATACATTCCTGCTATGCACATCCACATCAGATTTTAGGAACCCCCCCCTAAATCTTTGAAAAAAAAGCAAAAAACTAAAAAACAAAAAGAAAGACAAGTCAAAATGTAACTACAATGAGACTATTAATCAAAGATCATCTGTAATTAGTGGTTTCATCAAAACACAAGATCAATGGTAACGAGGGTGAAACTCATTGCACAAATTGCTGAACAGCATTTACCAAGGCAGTCCAAAAATTGTCAGACACCTGCACACTTGTTTGCTGTCAGTGCTTTGATAAGTGGTTGTTCAGGTCAAATACCAAATGGGAAAGTCAGCGTAAGTATACTGAACAATAGATGTGCATGTCAGGTCATTTCCTAGATAAAAGATTACACTCACATCTGCATCCGAAGTCATCTACCTGCAGGCAAGTACTAAGATGACATATCGAATATAGCAGTGGGGTGGAAGTGTCATTTTTTTTCAAGTTCAATCCACGCTAAAGTGATATTTAAATTACTAATAAATGCTGAAGGGGTAAACCACGTGACAACTTGTTTTATCTATCAGGGACTACTGGTGAGATCTCTGCTACTTGTGTGTTCCTGGGTAAGCATACCTAGTGTGGCCAATTTAGGCATTCTTACTCTCCAATCTGTTCGATTGATTTCTGTATTTTAGGAGATTGACAGATGAGTTGATAGTGGAACTAAAAACCCTTCCTGGATTATCTCCCCATGATGCCTGATGAAAGAGCGCGACTGCAAGAACATTGCAGGACGGACACTCTGAAACGCGTCGCACCCTTTTGACATCATCCAACCCCGACTTGGTGAGCCTGGGTTCTGAGGCTCGCTTTGGCGTCTTCCTTTGCCAGCAACAAGACGCTCATACCATCTGTGGGACTTATACCGGACCTCACGCTGCGGGCAGATCCTCTGTCATCTCCCACTGGTGGGAAGGCTGTCCTTGCTTCTGATGTGCCTGTTTTTATTCCTGTACATGCGAGTTGCCAATCAGCAGTTTAATAAATGATTTATCACATTTTTACAGTCTGCACTTAGAGGCGCCTTCTTCTTTGCTTCCTTTCTCTCTAGCGGCTCCATTGGCTTCTTTCCACCAGGAGTGCAGCCCTTAGTGTTGGACATTGTGTATAGACACAAACTATTATTATGGACTGCTTTTTACCGTGCTTGGTGAACATTATTTTTAGGCGATACGCCTTCCTCTGTTGTTGGGATCATCTCCCACACTGCCTTTTTATTAAAAACCTGTGGGTGCACAGATGTCCTGCTGGTCTCTTTCAGCCATTTCCGCACACAAATGCCGCCAGCTTTTGGTGGACGGGCAATATAGCAGATAACACACCATCTGATGTGAACCAACTGTTGGGTTGTGCGTGATAATAATATGGAGGACTTCCCACGGGCACACACCAAGATCCTACTAAGGGGACAATGGTAGGAATGATGGCCATCATCACCTGCTTTAACCCCACAATAGCATACCACAACCATGTGTACAGCACGCAATTGTGGAGCGCTTGAATGAGTCACATTAGACAGGGGTATAATTCCTGATGTGGGCACGGCATGTGTACACATCCAGCCACTACAGCAAAAGGGGGTAGTGGTTGGGGGGCAGTGAAAATGCAGCTCAACCGTGGGTACAGATAGGCTGTACGGGGGCCCCATGATTTCAAACTGAAGCCCTGCTTGCTGCACAAAGACAATAAATGGTAACATTTAGAATACATTTTCTTAGCATTTGTGTATCGGATAGACATGGGTGCCAACTCGACGTAAAAGTGACGGGGGGTTGGTGATGGGGGAAAACGACATCACCGACCTACACATGTGTACGGCACGGGTGTAGTCCTTAATATGGGGACAGATTACACTGAGTAAGTTCGCGAGGTGTTAACGCACGACATGTGTACCAACACCATACGATAACACCCCAATTTCGTCCACTACTACCGGTAGTAAGGATGGTAACAGGGGAATCATCCTAGAACCACACACGGGCACCCTTCAGGAGGTATAATAATAGTGCGTGTTGGGTTGTCAACCAAGTGTAGTCTACCACACAATAGAC
>BLSH010083375.1:380850-393787 GCA_018402905.1 Glandirana rugosa | reverse complement strand
CTTATAGTTTCTCGGACAGGTGAGCCAAGACTCAAGTCAAGAGCTGACTCAGCTCACCATGTTCTACCTAGATCTTGGGTGGACAGGCTCTTTGATATTCTACAAACCTCAAACATTGGGGGAGATTTAGTAAAACTGGTGCAGCTGTGCATAGTAACCAATCAGCTTCTAGGTTTTTATTTCCAAAGCTTAATTGAACATCTCATTGTTTTAACTGTGTTTTAGGTTTTCATTTTATTTATTCTTATATAAAAGATTTTAGTATAGTGCTTCATTGCATTTGTAACCTCTGTTTTCTTGCATGCCAGGGAGATTGCACGCTGCGTGGGGGTCACGGTGGGGCTTTTGGTCCGTGGTACTCTGTGTCCGGGAGCTGCGATGCAGGTTAGGGTGCCCTCCCCCTCCTACCCTGGAGGATCTGGTGGCTTGTCCCTACCTGCATCTGGGTCACACCCCCATGCCACGCATTGTGATGTCCTTGTGATGGTCCGGCGTGAGTTTTTCCATTCTTGCCCAACACTAGGCTGATGACGACACCGACCCTTGGGCGGCGTCCGCCGCTCTGTGGGTGTGGCACGCATCGGCTGCTTTGATTGGTCAGTGTGACGCTGGAGGGCGGCCGCGGTGATTGCCAGGTGCATTTATGACCCCTATCCACTTCAGCTTGCTTTGCGGCTGCACGGTTTTTGTTCAGCACATTTCCATCGGCTTTCACATTGCTACAAGGTACTCTATTCACCATAGCCACATGATCATATGCACACTTCCTCTTTCCTCTATGCCCATGTGGTTCAATTAACAGCATGGACATGATCTTTTGCTGATATTCTCCCTTTCTATATATTACCAGGTCATTACACACTTAGCCTACTATATACACTGTTTGTTATCAGATTCAAGTCTCAAGAATTATTTCATGCATTTATTCGTTTAATGATACTATACATATCACTCATTGCAGTATATGTTTATCACTATAGAACTTGAACCTACACTTTTGTGGACATACTACACCTGTTTCAAACTTCATATGGTGATCGGTTCTTGTGCCTGGCTTTCTTATGGCCTCTCTCCTCATCTCCCGGTGCGAGCATGTCTGGGCAACTGGTCCCCTGCGGTCTGCACTCTACTGGCATGTAGGTATCCTTATGGTTGGGAGTGGTATGGTCCCTCCTTTTAATCTTGCCACCATCTTGCAATATATAATGTGCATTCGTACTGATTTTATATATTTTTTTGTAGAATTTGGTGCAACGCCCCCGAAGAGTGTGCACGTCACACAAAACGCGTCGGGCCTACGCTATGCACCAACTTTAACACTGTACATAAGACTGAATACTCAGAGATTATGGTATATCATATATGGGTTATTTCCCAGGACCACTGGTCTGCACCCCTTTTGGGGTATTATATGGTCTATACCTTTATCATTGCCTACTTTTGTTTAGCCCACATTATTGGGCATTATCATGTGACTATGTATATATGCTATGAATAAAGTTTCTATGGGATTAAACTTTGACTGTTCCTTTAGCCTCACAAGTCCACCTCATTTAAAGTCCCACAACTCTTCCTTTTGTTATTGTCAATAATAGGGATGGAGATGTGTCCAAGCACGTCTCATCTAAAGTCCCAAACCTTTCCCCCTTTTCAGATGGGCAGGAAGAGCATCAAATGATGGAATGATGGCAGGCAGATCACACTGTCAGGAGTAGCCAAGATTCAAGTCAAGAGCTGACTCAGCTGACCAAGTTCTACCTAGATCTTGGGTGGACAGGCTCTTTGATATTCTACAAACCTCAAACATTGGGGGAGATTTAGTAAAACTGGTGCAGCTGTGCATAGTAACCAAGAAGCTGATTGGTTACCATGCACAACTGCACCAGATTCTGCGTGCACCAGTTTTAGTAAATTTCCCCCACAGTGTATGTAATCTTCCTTTTTGATTTCTTATGGTTCCTATAGACAGCATACATAATATTTAGTGACTTTTAAGGAAATGTAAAGTACAATAAATAGGATATCAAGAAAAACACACCTTTGCAATATTAGCGTATTAAAGTACATTTCACATTTTCCACTGAATAAAGCTGTGTGCTCCTGATGCTATACTCAGCATGGCACATTTTCATGGACAATACAAGTTTTAGGACTATGATGACATGACAGCAGGAGGCCACTTGTTGTAAAGGAGGTTTAGTGCCGCCTCCACTCCATGACATATGCTTAGCAGATTGAAATGCATATGAAGATTAGCACATTTGGCAGCTCAATGGTTAAAAGCTGTATTCTAGGATTTTTCTTTTTTTAGTAAGCATTACAAGGTAAATGAGTTCCCAATAATTAAAGCCCATTCTGGGCTAAACCTCCCTATTTTCTATCTCTTCCTCAATGTACTCCCCTAAGGTTCCTTGACACTACTTGGCTTCAGTGGTTGCAGGAGGAAAATGGAGAGGATTGGTTCCTGTATATGCTGCACCTCCTGTCCAAGTGTAAAGCAGAAAGTGACAGGGAGGCCGCATGGGCCCCTGACGCTACACCTTTGGTCGGGGGCGTGGTAAAAACCTGTCTTAACTATGGGTTTTTTTTCACCCCCAAAAGTAAGGCCCCTTTCACATGGGGGGGGGGGGGGGATCTGTTTGCTCAGTGGGGTGGATCTATCCACCAATCCCCAGCTAGGCAGAGCAGAGTTGTCAGATAACAGAGGGGACACAGACACAGCCAGTTCTGCTCTATGGGCCCTCATATCCACCCAGACCTATGGAATGGATCCCTGTTTTGTTTTTTAGCAGATCAAATTGGAGGTAGGTGGGTTTACAGACACAAGTCCATTACATCTGCTACACTATATGGGTGAACTGAGGGTCCAATCGGGTCCACCTGAAAACAGACAGGCAGACCCAATTGTGTGAAAGGGGACTAAGGCTGCTTTCACATTGATGTGCTGCAGCTTACCCGCACTGCAGTTTACCTGCGGCTTTCCTGCGGGTTAGATGCACTTTGCCATAGATTATATCTATGATATATTCCATAGATTATATACTATTTTATCTTGCAGGTGTTATGCACATTCCGAAAGTGAACCAAACTGGTAGGATATAATGGAAGTGTATGGCTCAGTGCGGGTAACTGTGCTGCACCTGCGGATCAGTGTGAAAGCAGCAAAACTATGTCCATTGCAAAACTCAAATAAATATAAATGCCCATTGCAGACCTTCACTTGTTTACACTCTTCAGGTCACCGCTGGCATCAGTTTTGTGGATCAGAGGAAGCAAGCAGCTGCAGTGCCACTTGCTTCCTCTGGCACTGCTCCATTGACAACACTGATGCTATGAAATGGCAGCCCACCATGCCAGAGCAGGAGGTGGTGGGCCACATTAGAGGGCTCCCAGAGGGCCACCGGTTGAGCACCCATGGTCTAAGTCATGCACACACTGATGTGGATACCTGAAGATGGTTCCAAGTAGGAAGAAAACTGTATGCCTTGTTCACATATACTACATAATTCATCCATGTGAAGGCTGTGTGTGCCCGCATGGGGATGCATAAATGTTCTGCGCATGCTTTTCTAGGGAGTCCCGTTCATGTCAATTGGAAAGCAGCAGCTGCACAGACACAGCCGCTGCTCCCAATTTGACAACCGTGTGGCTCCACAAACTCAGACAGACCATGTTCATTCGGGGCCATGCACCTACACAGCTGTCAAATTGGGAGCAGAAGCTGCATCCATGTAGCAGTTGCGTTCCAATCAACATTAATGGGACTCCCTGCACGAGCATGCACAGAACATCTGCGCTTCCCCATGCAGGAAAACACGGCCCTCGCACAGTGTACATTGTAGTACGCCCACGTGAACGGGGCACAAGATGTATGTTATGAAACACAAACAAAAACTTGCTGTGATCATATTCTAGATAAAAACATTTTGTTAGTTTATTTCCTTATGGCAGTAAAGGCCAACAACTAGGCCCCTTTCACACGGGTGCCTCCACCTAGCGGAATTTGTTTGCTTAGCGGGCGATCACTCTGCTAATCCCCGCTGAGCAGACTAGTGACAGGTTCCTGGACACAGATACAGTCCCACTCTCCTCTATGGGGAGATCGGGTGGAAATGGACCGCCTGTCCATTTTCATCTGATCCACCAGACAGATAGAAAATAGGACCACAATCCGTCTAAATTTTGCGGGCAGGATAGGATCTGATGGTGGTGGATGTCAGTGGACACATGTCCATAGGGGAGACTGCAAGGTCCACTCAGGTCCGCCTGAAAAGCTGATAGGCAAACCTGATTGGACAGCCCGTGTGAAAGGGGCCTTAGGTGCACTGTCATTCACACAAAAGCATATTACCAGCTTTGAGCCTGTGCTGATCAATTTGCGAGATCTGTGCAATGCGAGTTCAGCCATACAGTTGTATGGCTGAACTCGCATTGGATTTGCATTAAAAAGGTGCAGGGACTTTTTTTTCCCGCACTGGAATCGGATCGCATGGGTGTTCACATCAATGCGATCTGATTCCTGTCCGAATCCACAATTCGCACTGCGATCTGTGAACCGATCTGGGGGTGTCATTGACATTGTATTGACACCTGGAGTGGTTCGCAGAGAGCAGTGTGAACTGCCTGCAGGAGAGATGCGATGTGGGAACTGGCACTGGAATCCTGCTGGTTCCTGCATCGCTAGAGTGAACCCAGGCTCACTGAGTTCTTCTCAGAGTTTACATTTGCACTGAAGAATAGACATGCCAACGCTCAGCAATAGGAATCCCATCCAATAGAGACTATTCACATCTCTATGCTCAGTCGCTCAAAAAGGTACATGAGCTTTTTTGAAATTGTGCTGTGTTTCTTGCCCCATAGACTTTAACCACTTCAGATCCGCACTATTGCCGAAGTACGGTTCCAGCGCGGATCTGAAATGCCGGGACGTCGTCCCCTGTGCACGCTCCTCGCGCACCCCCTGGTGGCAGCGGCGGCGCGCTCGATGTCTGCCCGGACCCGCCGATCTCTTTCAGGAGCCTAAGAACGGGGAACCGCCGATGTAAACAAGGCGGTTCCCCGTTCTGTGACAGGGGACATGACAGATCTACTGATCCCTGTCACTGGGATCAGTTAGATCTGTTATGTCCCGACCAGCCCCGCCCCCCCACAGTTAGAACACACCCAGGGAACATTTGTTAACCCCTTCACTGCCCCCTGCTGGTTAACCCCTTCAATGACATTTACACAGTAATCAGTGGATATTTAAATTTCTGATCGCTGTATAAATGTCATTGTCCCAAAAATGTGTAAAAAAAGTCCGACATGTCTGCTGCAATATCGCAGTCCCGATAAAAATTGCAGATCACCGCCATTACTAGTAAAAAAAAAAATAAATAAATAAAAACGCCATAAATCAATTCCCAGTTTGTAGACGCGATAACTTTTGCGCAAACCAATCAATATACGCCAATTGCGATTTTTTTTTTTTACCAAAAATATGTAGAAGAATATATGTCGGCCAAAACTGATGAATAATTTTTTTTAATGGATTTGTACTTTAGCAAAAAGTAAAAAATATTGTTCTTTTTTGCAAAATTGTCGCTCATTTTTTGTTTATAGCGGCGATCAGAAATGACGCATCGGTGATCAAATACCACCAAAAGAAAGCTCTATTTGTGGGAAAAAAAGGACGCAAATTTTATTTGGGTACAACGTCGCACGACCGCGCAATTGTCATTCAAAATGCGACAGCGCTGAAAGCCAAAAATTGGTCTGGGCAGGAGGGGGGTTTAAGTGCCCAGTAAGGAAGAGGTTAATGGAAGTGCCTGTAAAACATGTGACACGAGACCTGCCCCACTGGGAAAGCATTCATTAATTTTAATGGAAATAGATTTTCGTGAGCTTTTCAGGCGCGTTTTTTTAGCGTGAAAGTGAAAAGCACCTTGGTGTGAAAGGGGTCTAATGGTAACCAAACACTCCAAAAACCGATTCAATTTATTCTCTGATCAGAACAATAAATCTACATTTCACAAGCCATTCGATTGATATGCCACACATGGGGAAGTATATTTCAATCAATAGCCAAGATGCAATCGTAACATCATAAATTATTTATCCCATCTCTGTTTGCACCATATAATCTCATAATCTGATCAATAGAAATATGATTGTATTCATGAACAAAGTATTGCTGCTGAGCTGATCACTGCAAAATGATCAATCATTTTCCGCCCTGAATCCAATTGAAACTGAATCTAAATCAATCAGAAGGAAAGGTATTGCTCTTTGTTTTTGCTTTTTGTTTTGATTGAATGGCAGATCGATTGATAATACAGTCAAAGCATGTATGGTCCCCATTAGCCTGTGATCCTGGCCTTGTTCACAGTGTAGGACAACTTGGAAGCACACGATTAGTCACTAAGGTGTAAACATTACTCATAAATTATAATGGAAGACTCCGCACCTCCAAAATACTGACGTTTCCAACATGCATTAGCTATGCCCCTCAGGTTCAGGCTTGCTTACAGGATTCTGTCGACAGGAAAAATATTCACACTCTAAAGTAGAACAACCCATTTAACCTTTTCCTTACAAGAATCACATTGCTAGGGCTGGCCAGATGTAAGAAATCACCTATTTCACACAGAAAGTCCCAGCCCTTCCTCGATGAATCATACCAGATAGCAAAAGCATTATGCCATGTCACCTGTCCCCTGCTGTTGTGTCATTAATTCTAGAAGGCACAAATAATGTTCATTGAGTAAAGTATATGGTGGATTGAAAAAAGCCAGATGTGATCATTTTAGCCATGTGCAGTAAAACATTACGTAGTTTTGGCCATGTTATGCTGTGTATAAAACTGCAAAAATTCATTTTGTATAGTTTAGTATAAGATGCTCCTGCCTGCCTCTACAGAATACATATATCATTATGTGTTTAAACTCCAGAAAACATTATTTTTACAGGTACTTACTGTATTTATTAGCGTATAACACACACATTAATCTTAAGAGGGAAGTTTCAGGAAAAAAAAACTTAGATTTTAAATAAAGAACTTTGAAGCAAAATAAGGGTCAGTGCCCATTAATGCAGCCTGATCAGGGTTCATCTGCAGCCTTGCCATTGCCCATCAGTGTGCATCTGCAGCCTTGCCATTGCCCATCATTGCAGCCTTGCCCATCGTTGCTTTCATTACATTGCCCATCAATACAGCCTGATTAGTGCCCATCTGCAGCCTCGCCATTGCCCATCATTGCGGCCTGATTAGTGCCCATCTGCAGCCTCTTCATTGCCCATCAACACAGCCTGATCAGTGCCCATCTGCAGCCTCGCCATTGCCGGATTACACAGAGGGATTTCCTGTTTACTTGGCGCTCAGTCACACACAGTCCCACCTCCTGGACTGCTCCTATGACAGACAGAACACCAGTCCAATGCTGGGACATGTGACGTCTATCCTATGAGCCGTCCAGGAGGCGGGACTGTGTGTGACCGAGCGCCGAGTAAACAGGAGATCCGGGCTACGTGTAATCCGGCGGTGATCGCCACTCCCCCCGAGGTAGCCAGGTAAATATATAACACGCACCCATTATTTGCCCTCTATTTTCAGGGGGAAAGAAGTGTGCGTCATAAATACAGAATATAGCGTGAACAATTTACACAGCACTTTACATATATACAGTATGGTACATTCACATCAGCCCCTGGCCTCAAGGAGCTTACAATCCAAGGTCCCCATCTCACATTCATACATACACATACTAGGGCCAGTTTAGACAGGTGCCAATGAACCTACCAGCGTGCCTTTGGAGTGTGGGAGGAAAGCAGAGTACTCGGAGGAAACCCACGCAGGCACAGGGAGAACATGCAAACTCCAGGCAGGTAGTGTCATGATTGGGGTACAAACTTACGACTCTAGTACAGCCTTCTTTTAGGAATGTATCCAATTTGTAAACTACACCTACACCTGCCCTCCCCGCCCCCACCCCCCTGCCATTCACAGAACGCCTTGTACAATTTTTTTTATGAATACAAGCCAGTGGATTGCAGCTATCACTGTGGTAGCTTCAACTACTACAGTGATTGTCAGCTTCCCTAGTGGCCTATCAGGTAAGCTGGACCATTCAAAGTATTCCATAAAAATCATAGCTGGAGTTAAAGCGGTATTATACCCAAAACTGTATTATATTGCAAGCTTAGCAATCATTAGATGTGGTGACTGCTTTAACTTTTTTTTTTTAGGCTTTTTCCCCTCAGTTTTCATCTTGTGATCTGACCAGTAATAAACCTCTTGTATTAGAATGCCCCCAACTCTGGATGAAGGAGCAGCTTTGAACAGCGGCATTGTCAATCTGAGGGAAAGGGGGGGGGGGGATGTTAGTTGTACTCTCAGATTTAAATACACTAACAAATTGAAGGCAAACTCCAGATAACACTTTATTAAAATTACAGCAACAGTTATTTCCTTTTTCTCATAAAGGTTTTGTATGAATTAATAAAAGCTGATCATTGCAAGCATGCCTGCTAGTGTTCAATGGTTTGTCTCATCTCTGTAACTGAGATTCTGATGGAAAGCTTGTGCATTAGAAAAACTTAAAAAAAATACAAAAAATAAAAAAATGAATACTTTCCAGCCAGATCACCAAATGAAAATAAAGGAAAGAAAAACGAATGCAGCCACCACATCTAAGAATTGGTAAGCTGCAATACAATAAATGTTTACTTTTGGGTTTTACACTGATTTAAAGTACAGTAAAACCTTGGTTTGAGGGTAAGGACTCATACACACGGGCGTTCTGAAAAATGAGCTGTAACGTTGGTACCGATGCCAGGAAAAAAGTGGCGTTAAAAACGTGATTTTATCCCTGTTTTGCATTGGCATCAATGCGCATTTTTCACAGCTAGCTTTCAGCAGCGTTTCTCTGCCTCTATTCAAAATCAATGGTTCTCTATGGGAGCCCATTGATTTGAATAGAAGTCGGATCATGGTAATCCGACTTGCGGTGCGACTTGTGTGCTGAGAATCTTGAAGGGGAACCACCCGGCAAAAAAATTTTTTTAATAAAAACTTTGCGTAGGGTTACACCCCCAAGAGGTACCAGACCCTCGGTCTGGTATGGTTATTATGGTCCCTGGCAGGCCGGGAAAGGGGATGAGCGAGTCCCCCTCCATCCTGGACCATACCAGGCCGCATGCCCTCAACATGGGGGGGTAGGGGTGGATGCATTGGTGCAGGGGGGGCCCTGCGCCCCCCCACCCCAAAGCACCTTGTCTCCATGTTGATGAGGACAAAGGCCTCTTCCTGACAACTCTGGCCGTTGGTTGTCGGGGACTGCGGGCTGGGATTATCGGAATCTGGAAGCCCCCTTTAACAAGGGGCCCCCCCAGATGCCTGCCCCTCACCCAATGTGAATGAGTATGGGGTACATTGTGCCCCTACCCATTCACCAAAAAAAAAAAAAAAAAAAAAGTGTAAAAAAAAAAACTAAAAAAAAAACCACACTGCACAGCTTTTTAAAATGGTTTATTAAATCAGTTCCGGCATCTCCCCTCTGGAGTCTTCTTTCTTCTGCTCTTTTGTGGGGCCTTCCTTCTTCTGAGGAGTCTTCTGCTCTTTCGCCGCTGTCTTCTCTTCTTCCCATGTTGACTCATCACTCCCACTCTAATGCAAGGTCCATGCTGCGCAGTGGCTTATATTGTCATGGGACGAGGCCACTCGCCGATGTCATATGGAAGCCCCGCCCCTTATGACGTCACATCCCGGACCTGTGGTGTCATGGGGGTGGGGCTTCCGAATTACATCAGCAGGTGGCCCCGCCCCATGCCAATATAACGGTTTGGTATGGATTTTGGGGGGACCCCTACGGCATTTTTTTTGCATGGGGGTTCCTCTTAAAATCCATACCAGACCAAAGGGTCTGGTACCTCTTGGGGGGAACCCTACGCAAATTTTTTTTCCCCATTTTTTGCGGGGTTCCCCTTCAAGATCCTCAGCACACAAGTCGCATCATCATGATTCAACTTCTGGTGCGACTTCTTTTCAAATTAATGGGCTCCCATAGAGAACCATTGATTTTGAATAGAGGCAGAGAAACGCCTGACGAGGCTTAACGCTGTGTATGCGTTAAGCTGGCTTAGCGTCAAAACAGCTCTATTGCTGCAGATTCCAAATGTGCTGGTCGTGGGCTTTTTTTTACGGCTTAACGCCTATGCCACTTACAGCTCAAAAACGTCAGCGCGTGTATGAGGCCATTCAATGACATGGAGAGGCATTTTTAAGCTGTAAAAACGCCCATGTGTAAGAGGCAAAACTTGGTTTGAGAGCCTTTTGCAAGACAAGCAAAATTTTAAACAAATTTTGACTTGATAAACAAGCGATGTCTTAATTTACAAGTAGCGTCACATCACAAATGAGTATAAAAGAGAAGAGAGGCGCCTCTAAGTGTAGCAATATGGTTACATTTAATGAAGGTACAACGTTTAGCAAATAACATGGTGGATGATTACAATAAGCATGTCTAAGTATGCAGGCATCCAGGGTAAAGCTGTCCACATAGATCGTCCCCTGCACCACCCATTGACGTCATCCCTTCCACGCTGCACCAGTGTTGCCAACCGCCAGTAAATTTACTGACAGTTTGTAAAAAATCTGTGATTTTTAGAACTGTCTATAAATATCAGGGTCTGATAATTTGTCATGCTGTGCTGACTTTTTAAGTGTAAACTGGACAAACTACTTGATATGGGTATTGTCAGTGTTTTCATGTTGTGTTTAAATCTCAATTGTCTTAGTTTTTAATAGGAGTTCAGTTATTTTTCAGATTGCCAGTAAAAAATGTGCTCCGCCAGTAAGATTTTCCATGATTTTCCAGTAAAAAACGCTGCGGGAGGTTGGCAACACTGCGCTGCACTCCATGAGCGATTCAAGCCTTGCTTTCAGATCGCTCTACTGCAGGGTAGTCTTCCTGGTCAGGATTGCAGACTGACAGCTGTGAGAGCTGGCAGTGCGGAGGACGGTCTATGTGGACAACTTTACCCCTGATGCCTGCATACTTAGATGTGCCTCTTTTAATCATCAACCATCTGAGTTGCTAAATGTTGTACCTTCATTAAATGTAACCATATTGCTACACTTAGAGGCGTCTCTCCTCTTTTATACTCTGCTGGATTTTGCTTCTAATCCCCTTGTAGAGGAGGCCATTTGTGGATGGATATTTTATGGTTACACAACCTATCACATTGCTATAATCTTTTTATATAGACTATAAACTGAAAGGCTTATGAATAAATGGTTGTGGAACGAATCATCGGAGTTTCCATTATTTCTTATGGGGAAATTCGCTTTGATATAAGAGTGCTTTGGATTACAAGAATGTTTCAGGCTCCCAATCCAAGGTTTTACTGTATATCTAAAGCCAAAAAACTTTGTTTGTTTTGAACAAAGTTGGGAATGGATAAAACCCTGTCACTTTTTTGTCATTTACGTCTAATGGAGGGGGGATTCCCTTTACTTTCACTCCTGAGGACATAAAAGGAAACAAGAGGACCTCTATCCTCTAAGCCAAACTCCAGCTTACACTTTATATTCAGTTACAGCAAACAGCCTTTTCCCTTTGGGATAAAGGTCTTGTATTAAAAAAATCTGACCATTGTAAGCACCCCTGTCAGTGTTAAATGGTTTGTCTCAACCCTCTATCAGGGGTAGGGAACCTGTGGCTCTCCAGCTGTTGTAGAACTACATTTCCCATCATGCTTCTGGGAGTAATTGTATCCATCAGCCTTGCAATGCCTCATGGGAAATGTAGTTCTACAACAGCTGGAGAGCCACAGGTTCCCTACCCCTGCTCTAACTGATATATATATGCAGGACAGCTTGGTCTGTTGAAAAACAATATGCTTACTGGTCAGATTCCCAGGTGAAAATAAAAGAAAGAAGGTCTAAAAAAGAAAACAAATGCAGCCACCATACCTAAGAATCGGCAAGCTGCAATATAATACAGGTTTGCTTTTGGGTTTAATGTCGGTTCAAGGGGTTGATTTACTAAAGGCAAATAGGCTGCTCACTTTGCAAGGAGAAACCGCTATTACGTTAATTAGAGATGATTGCTGGAGACTGGACCCCGGTTCGCCACTAACCCTTGCTTATATTTCTTTAGGCATGTATGTCCCATTTTCATATCTTACCCCCCATGTCTCTGTGAAATGTGGTAGTCTGCTGGGGTTTTTTTTTATATATGTTCCTTTGTCATGAAAATGTTTGGAAGACTGTAATGTTTATTGCTACACCAATAAAAAAAGGGGCAAAAAAAAAAACTATTAAAAAAAAAAACTCCCAGTAAAAGAGACATCTTTCCTTGCATTAGATACAATGGAGTTCTGCAATTATAGGAGTGATCACACCTAAGATGCTGAGAATCTGCCCACACACAACCATGAAGAAGCTAAAGACTTGGCAGAGAATGCCCGCTTCTCCCATCATGAGCTACTGGAAGAAGGAGTGGAGAAATGACTATCATGTGCTGGGTGGGGTCCCCGCAGTTTCCTGCCGGAAAAGAACTCCTGCTAGGCAATCAGCCGACGTCTTATATATACTTCTCTATTGCACCACTAATCTGCATACCTTGCATTGCAGTACTGTATCCTAAATTTTACCATGTGTTTTTTTTTTTTTAAATTGCAAATTCAAAAAAAAAAGAAAAGAAAAAAAGTACAGGTTGAAACGTAGAAGTGTGGCATTACCTAGGAGTAAATACAGCAGCTCTCTTGGCTACACGTGGATTGAAATTCCTGCCGAACTGGTTGAATTCCGATCCATGTATGGCTGTCCCTGTTCAAGAGGAGTTGATCTAAGTATTGGCTGTTGGTATATTTTTGATCAAGCCACACTTGCAGCCAATAAGATGTATCACTGATCAGTGTATTAGTCCCTCTGTCAGAATACAATAGTGCAGGGGGG
>BLSH010083375.1:354395-379249 GCA_018402905.1 Glandirana rugosa | reverse complement strand
ATAGAGGTGGATGTGTAAAGAACTGATCTCTGGGCATCCCATAATCATCCCTTACCCCATCCAAGTTTAACCCCCTAATAAAAACAAAAAAAAAACACAAAAGAACCAGCCTGTTTTCTGACTCCGGATGCAAGAGAGTGTGATCAGGTGAACCACAACTTTCAGCAACCCCCAAGGGGGCATTGGCTACACCTGTATATTGCATTTGCGAAGATGCACATCTACAGTAAAACATTTTTGAAAATATGGACACTCCTTTTGCTGACTCCACCAACTGTGGAAGGAAGTTCCATATCCTTACAAATCTAACAGTAAAGAACCCCTTACACAGTTTAGGATTAAAACACTTTTCATTTAACTTCATTGGGTGGTCACATGTTCTTCTTAAACAACCTGAGACTGAATAGTTTTCTCCTTATGCTAGAATCACCATTTAGATTTTGATATATTGCGATCATATCTCCTCTTAAACACCTATACACCAGGGAGAATACGTTTAAGGATTGTAGTCTCACCCGAATACTAAGGTTCTCTAGCTGCTTCATTGGCTTTGTTGCCCTTCTCTGGGCCAGTGTTTCTCAAATCTAACCCTCAAGGAGCCCCAACGGGTCATGTTTCCAGGCTCTCCATTATTTTGCACAGGTGATTTGATCAGTTTCACTGCCGTAGTAATTACCACAGCCGATTCATCTGAGGGAAATCCTGAAAACATGACCTGTTGGGGCGCATGGAGGACTGGAGTTGAGAAACACTGCTCTGGACTATCTCCAGTTCCAGCAAATGCAATCACATGAGGACTGGTGACCAGAACTGGATGGAACACTCAAGATGTGACTGAACAAAGAATTGTAAAGTGGAAGAATTAGATCTTTTAACTAAATCCCCTTTTTAATGCATGCTAACCTTGCTTGCTATTGCTGAGTCTGATGTATTAGGATCCGCAGATACTTCTCCATCCTCGACTGCCCCAGAGGTTCTCTCCCTAGCGAGTAACTAGCATTTATACATAAGCCCCCAAATGCATTACTATACGTTTTTCAATATTAAACCTCACTTGCAATGCAGTTGCCCACTCCTTTATTATATTTAGGTTTTCCTGTAAAGTTTCTATATCCTGCTGTGAAGTTCTAGCCCTGCTTAGCTTTGTATTGTCATCAAACGCTGAGATTGGACTATTTATTCCAACCTCTATATCAGTGTTCCCCAACTCAGTCCTCAAGGTCCACCAACAGGTCATGTTTTCAGGATTTCCCTCAGATGAATCAGCTGTGGTAATTACTAAGGCAGTGAAACTGATCAAATCACCTGTGCAAAATAATGGAAATCCTGAAAACATGACCTGTTGGTGGGCCTTGAGGACAGGGTTGGGGAACACTGCTCTATAGCATACAGAATCGGTTCAAAGATAGAACCTTGGGGTACACCACTTACAACTTCAGACCATTCAGAATCAGGAGATACCCCATTTATCACCACCCTCGTTATGTGCTCCTGTATCTCTCCAGGTACATACACCATCATAAATGGCAACAGACTTCAAGTTCATCTTTTTAGTTTTTCTGTAAATGTGAACACTTTAAATGAGCTCCGCTTTATGTGTACCCATGATGAAGGAAGCAGAAACGAGCTACAATGAAAACACTAGAGCCAGTAATACTGAACCTGTGCTTACAGCCATCTACAAGGTTCAAAGGAACCACAATGGAGCAATGATATGCAATCATAAAAAAGGAGGTGTATTCCAATGGAGTCAATAGCCCTTGTTCCAGAGATAGATCTAAAATATAAAAATTGAGTTATACCCATTTATTCTCACTATGATAGACCAGGTCAAAATAACAGGGGTCAGGGGGACGAGAAAAATGGTACAAGTACTCAGTCTGGGTTCAAACTTGTGCAGCTTTGTATTTCAAAATAAGGGATTATACTTTCAATTATCACCCCCTCCTCCATTCGTAAATACTATATCATAGCTTTTATGAATTAAGACCAATCTATGAATGGAGAATGGGTGGATGAATTAAAGGTGCGCCACCTCTATTCATAGTCGGCGCCCAATGATGGGTGCATATGACAGGCCACTCGGCAATATTAACTCCCGCAGCACCAGATTATAGGAGTGGGGCTCAGAGGACAGAAGCTGGCATCAGCACAAGGGGCACTTTGCATTGCTTGTAAGTACTGTTCCTTGTGCTGATTTGTTTAAAAAAATGTTTTGACTAAACCTTAGGCTTTAAAGTCTATGGGGTCAAAACGATCCAACGCACTATTCCCAAAGCATAAGTTCCTATAGAGATGGCTGTATATACAAGTGGGGCGCTGAAGCAACCACCGGCTTGAACTGTGTGAACAGTCCGACAGAGATGTCACCATCTCACCAAGATCTCCAAAATGGGTTCAAAGCTTCATTCAGCGGTCACATCATTACAGCAAATAGCAACGTTTCAGAGCCACATAGGACCCTTTCATCAGGCATGTGATGACAAAAGGGGTCCTGCGTGTCTCTGGAACATTGCTATTTGCTGTAACAATATGATCGCTGAATAAAGCTTTGGACCCATTAGAAGATCTTGGTGTGCGGATGACATCTCTCTCTCCAAAATTGAACCAAGCCGCACCAAAAGAAGCACAGGCAGCATTTTCAAAAGTGGATAAGAGAAATCGCATAGAAAACTTGAACAGACATCACAGGAAATTTTGGGATTCCTCATGTCACGCAACACATGAGAATTGCACAGATATGGACAGTGGGTTAGATATTGGCAAAAGACACAAAAAACAAACAAAAAACAAACAAAGAGGTGCTTGCATTCATTCTTAAAGTGATTGTAAAGCCAGAAGGTTTTTTTTATCTTAATGCATTCTATGGATTAAAGCGGAGTTCCATCCTATTATAAGTCAGCGGCTACAAAAAGTGTAGCTGCTGACTTTTAATAAATCGGACACTCACCTGTTCCAGGCTCCGGCCACCCGCAGCGTCGCTCTTCTCCCCCTCCTCCGTATGGCGCCGGCATTGGTTTCAAAGCCGAGCGCGCACTACGCATGTGCGAGCCGCGCTGCGAATGGCCGGCGTATCTTCTGGGACCTATGACGTGTCCCAGAAGATTGCCGTGGGGGTGGGGGGGCTGAGATGAAATTTCTTCTGGCTCCAGGTGAAAACAGGGTTCCCCCCACCCCCAAAAAAAAAAATTACATGCAAATTGTGGCATGTCAGGGGGTCACCTTCCCTTAAAGTGGAAGTTCCATTTTTGGGTGGAACTCTGCTTTAAGATAAAAGGCCTTCTGTGTGCAGCAGCCCCCTTCAGCACCCCTAATACTTACCTGAGGTCCCTCTCTGCCCAGCAGTGTGCACAAGTGTCTCAACCATCCAAGATTCTCCCTCCTGATTGGCTGAGACACAGCCATTGGCTGTCGCTGCTGTCAAAGTCAATCAGGAGAGAGAGAGGGGTCAGGGCCGGGTCGGGGCTCCATGTCTGAATGGACACAGGGAGCTGTGATTTGGCTCGGGTGCCCCCATAGCAAGCTAAACACTAAACAGGAGGGAGGGGCCAGGAGCACAGAGGAGGGATCAGAGAAGAGGAGCATTTGGGCTGCTCTGTGCAAATGCACTGCAATAGAGCAGGTAAGTATAACATGTTTGTTCTTTTTATAGGAAAAAAAGAACAAGACTTTACAATCACTTTAAGCAGCCCATACACTGACTGAATTTCTTTCCTGCAACCACAGGAGCCATCCCTGCTGGGAGAACACAGCAATTATTGCTAGCAGGTATAGAAGTCGCTAGCAATAATTGCATGTAAAATCTGACAGGCTGGTTGTACCTAAGATGATTGATCAACTTGGTACAATTATCCTGCCCATACATGGTTCCAGATTCTAACCATCTACGGCCGGCCTTACCCTGTGGAAGAAACATGACAGATGGAATCGGATTTGTTATATGCACTTTTTCAGCTGCTTCAGTCGGAAACATTATCAGCATTTTTTTCCTCATCTTTCGTCTTCAGTCTTCTAAGGGGGATCCGGAAACAGCCAGCTATACAACCATTAATAAAAACAGCTGAAAACTATGTTTTCAATGTAATTGAAGCCATTTAGTTGTACATAAGTAGCATTTCTCATGTTCATTTCCACAATTAGGAAAACTAATGTTTCCTAATTCTTCTGGAGTAAAGCATGCATTTCCCACGCTGATTAAAGTCATTTGTAATGCTACTTCAAACAAAACAAAGCTAAAATAGAGCATGTTTAGATTTTCCTGGATATGCTCGGCAGCTAAAGTCTATTCTGACATGAAAGTCATTCAGTGTGGCCAATAAACATACAGGCACTTAAGGGTTCACCAGTGTTCTTTGGGTGCCATTCTCATCCCTTATTATTTATGGCCAATAAACATCATTGCATAGATTTTACTTGCGGCATTTCCTCGGTCAGCCATGATCATTTATATTCAAACCTTATAAAGGGCATGCTCTATGGTTTCTCAATAAGTGGTGTACACATCTATTCTATGTCTACAGCGGCCTCTCTCATCTCTAACTCATGCTATATCTGTGTGGTCGGTAAGTTGTAAACATAATTTCTCTTATGGATCATAGGAGTGACAGTTCTGCACCCCTGTCATCCATTTTCAGTCTATGGTGGGGCTAAAGTTTAATGTTGGCTGACATCACAGACCTGGTCTAGGTTCTGGAAAGATCCTGACCATATGGTCGGGATTCACCTAAAAGCCTGGACGGGCACCTGGCACAGCCTCTCACTGATCCACCAAGAGCCTGAGCCAGCCCCTCCCGCATCCTCCACAGCCCAGTGCTCCACTCAGAGAGAGCAGGGAGCTGCTGACTGACAGTCACGGCTCTCTGCTCAGAGCAGAGGGGGAGAACTGAGCGATCAGCGGTTCCTGACCACTCAGTTTTCACTATAGAGCCAGCGGGGGACAGATGCATTACTGAATCGATGGTTAGTATAAAAAGTTCTTTTTTTTTTTTTTTTTGTTATTTTAAGAAAGCCATTCTTCTCCTATCTTTAAGCGTATCCCCTGCTGATCTGAACAAAATGCGGGCCTTATAAAAAGGGCCTAACAATCATGAAATGGAACAAAGAATAATGGCCAGAAAAGAAACACCAAAACCCAACAGTGAAAATCGTGGTTGTCTATAGTAAAGTGCTCACTTATATTGGTGGTCCCAATTGGAGAAGACTGCTTATATTCATGGTCAGCGGGAGGGGGACACTCTGACATTGTTGACCAATGGGAAAATTGCCCCCTTACACACAGCTAAAAAGATTGCATCAAGGGTTACTGGGAGTTAGAAACTCATTATTTCTCAAGAAACCTCTGGAGGAATCCGGGAGTTCCACGGAACCCTGCTTGAGAAATCCTGCTCTGTGGTCAAACATAATAAGAAAATGGTGTTTCATATATTTGGTATTATTCAGTGCCAGGTTTAGTAAATAAGAGATACAAATTAGAGCAGTTATTCTAAAATCTGTGAGAGAAAAAAAAATCTCAAAAATGAAAGAGGAACTAAACCCATTGATTTAACCATTTCCCAAAACAGTTACATTCAAGGCATGTCGTGAATGATAACCGTCAGTTGCTTGTGTTCCCAACCAAACCATCAAACGGCCAACTGATCACATTTGCAGCACCATGGCAACTGCAAATCAAACCGAGGCGAAGATGACAGCTACCTAACATAGGGGTCTCAACTGGTGGGCTTCCAGCTGTTGAGAAAGTACAAGTCCCATCATGCCTCTGTCTGTGGGAGTCATGCGTGTATCTGTCAGCCTTGCAATGCCTCATGGGACTTGTAGTTTCTCAACAACTGGAGGGCCGCCAGTTTGAGACCTCTGCTGTAACCCATAGGAGGGTTTAGTTCTTCTCTAAAGTTTTCTACAATCTGCTCTGCAGCCATACATAGAATTCTGATTCTCTCACGCTGGCAGCACCAGGCAACAGACTTTTGCTAAAGCTCCCTTCACAACATATGTCAGGGTAAATTTAAAAACAAATGTATGTAGCAAACCTCTAATACAGGGTTCCCCAAACTATGACCCTCCAGTTGTTCAGGAACTACAATTCCCATCATGCCTAGTCATGTCTGTGAATGTCAGAGTTTTACAATGCCTCATGGGATGTGTAGTTCCATAAATGCTGCAGGGTCGTAGTTTGAGGATCCCTGCTCTAATAGATGCACATTACCCCATACTTTATTCACATTTTGGGCACTGCAAGTACAGAAAATAAAACCTGATCTGCCAGAAATGCACTCGGCTCCTAAGTCCCATTACTACTCAACCATTCCTACTCTCAAATGTCCACAAAATAAAGGCTAAATTATTCTGTAGTCCAAGATCAGAACCGGAAGGATGTTTAATCCAAAAAATAAATAAATAATGGACCCTGTTCCCTTAACCACTTCAGCCCCGGAAGGTTTTGCAGCTTTAGGACCAGAGCACTTTTTGCGATTCGGCACTGCGTCGCTTTAACTGACAATTGCGCGGTCGTGCGACGTTTTACCCAAACGAAATTTGCGTCCTTTTTTTCCCACAAATAGAGCTTTCTTTTGGTGGTATTTGATCGCCTCTGCGTCATTTCTGATCGCCGCTATAAACAAAAGAAGAGCGACCATTTTGCAAAAAAACCCAAATTTCTTACTTTTTGCTAAAATTCAAATCCAAAAAAAAAATATAAAAAAACATTTTTTTTCACCGTTTTTGACCGATTTATATTCTTCCTCATATTAGATAAAAAAAATCGCAATCGGCGTTTATTGATTGGTTTGCGCAAAAGTGGCCGCGTTTACGGATGATGAGAATTCATTTCTGGGGTTTTTATTTTTTTTTTATTTTTTACTAGTAATGGCGGCGATCTGTGATTTTTAGCGGTACTGCGATATTGCAGCGGACATGTCGGACATTTTTGACACTTTTTTGGGACCAATGACATTTATTCAGCGATCAGAAATTTAAATGTCCACTGATTACTGTATAAATGTCACTGGCAGTGAAGGGGTTAACCTGGGGGGGAGAGCTAGGGGTTAACTGTGTTCCCTGGGTGTGTTCTTACTGTGGGGGGGTTGGGCTAACATGGGCATGAGAGATCTAACTGATCCCAGTGACAGGGATCAGTAGATCTCTCATGCCCCACTGACAGGGCGGGGAACCGCCGTGTTTACATCGGCGGTTCCCCTTCGTTTCCCTGTAGCCGCTCATCGCGGCTCGCCGGCGGACATCGGGTCCGCCCGAGCCGCGGGCACACTCCTCAGGAGTGCTGCGGGTGCACGCGCGCGCCCCCTGGTGGCCAAAATGCGAAACGCCGTATATTTACGGCGATTCGCGCCCAGCTCCCCGACTGCCGCCGTGAAAAGACGGCGCGCGGTCGGGAAGCAGTTAAAGCACGTTATACAGCACAGTGCTTATGCTGTATATTTTGGCCCCCTGTATCACCTGAAATACCTGGCTGATCCTGCCAATTTCTATCGTCCCCTCTGTATGCTGACTGAGTTATATCAGGGCTGCTGAGCCCAGACACCGTGGTCAGTGTATATGACTCCGTCATGCTCTGCTATCTGTAGCTCTCCTGTGTCTCCTTTGGTCCTCCTCCCCCCCCTCCCCTACCTGAGTGTCAGCTCTCACTAGTGCCGCTCTGCTCCTTTCCCCACTGATTCAAAATGAAGTGATCATTATATCATCCCCTCTGTCACATAAAAAGCTACATCCTAGTGCCCGTGCTTTATAATAATAAAAAAAAAAGCCAATTTCTACCTGTTTTAACAGTCTTCCTGCAATCACATGACTCCAGGCTCTCTGCTCCTCTCCGCCTCCCTCCCTGACATCAGCAGGGGAAACTTGGCCCCGCCCACTGGAGCTATCAGACAGTGCGAACAGAGAGCACGGAGTCATGTGATCACTGGAAGACACTGTTAAAACAGGTAGAAATCAACTTTTTATTTTATAAAGCACAGGCACTAGGATACAGCTTTTTATGTGACAGAGGGGGTGATCTAATGATCAGTTAGTGGCTAAACTCTCTCAATCAACATGAACAATTGTAATCCTTATTCTGCTCCTCTTACATGGGCATCCGATCAGGTCCGCCTGAAAAACTGACTGGCGGACCTGATCGGACGCTCCATTCAGCCCTATGGAATGGCAGGTGTCAGCGGTGACATGTCCACTGACATCTGGCAATATCTGATCCCATCCTGTCCGTGAAAACCAGACAGATGGAAACCCCATTTTCCTTCCGTCTGGAGAATCGGACAGGTGGCTCCCTTTTCACCCGATCTCCATAGAGGACAGCGGGGCTTTCACAGGTCCTTCTAAGCACAGTGAGATCCGTCTGCTCAGCGGGGATCAACAGATTGATCCCTGCTGAGCATAGCGGAGTCCGTACATGGACAAGCCCAATGTAAAAGGACCCTTACTAAATAGATAGGAAGCTATATTATATTCTCTTGTTTTTTTAACTTTTTTTGTTTGTTTTACATTTCTTCAGTTGCTTCCTTTTTTGTAGTCTAGGCAAAAAAAGGGGTCATAAATACCAGGAGTCTCCATGAGCATGTATTTTTTCTTTCATCCGGAGGAGGGATTGTCTCAGTAAGGCTACTTTCACATTGAGGCGCTTTACAGGCAGTATTTAACTAAAAATAGCGCCTGTAAAGCTCCTCAAAAATCCCCCCGCAATGTGAAAGCCTGAGTGCTTTCACACCGTGGGCGGTACACTTGCAGGACGTTACAAAAAGTCCTGCAAGCTGCATCTTTGGGGCGGTGCAGTGATACACCGCTCCTCCACCGCCCATGCCCATTAAAAACAATGGGCAGCGCTTCTGAAGCGGCTGCACACCGCCTCGGTAGCGCAGCGTGCCAGCACTTTTAACCCCATTTTAATCCTTTGTGGGGGGTTAAAAGCGCAGCGCACCCACCTCCATATCAGCATCATAGCGCCACTATAACAGCGGTAAATCCCCACTGAAACTAGTGGGGATTTACCGCTACCGCCCACCCGCCCCAGAGTGAAAGTAGCCTAAACCCTACCGCCTGCATGCCTGAACTAAGGACAGATGGATTCCAGGAAATAAATGTTACATGAAGTGAGGGCAGGGACTGATGTGAATGTATAATATATATGTAAAGTGTTACGTAAATTGACGGCGCTATAAAGTACCTGTAATAAATAAAATAAACGATTCCTCTGCCCTGACTCAAGATGCCTGCAGCTAGAAATACTATAGGGCGATTTCTCAGCAAAATATAAGCACTGAGAAATTGATGGATGAGTGAATTTGCTTTAAATAGAAAAAATTAAACAGCATTTTTTTCAGTTTGTGGTGCTCAAATACAGTTTATTTCACTAAATTTACATATTCAGGGTCACTGACTTAGAAACTAAATACTGTGGATCAGCGGGACCGCCAGGCAACTAGCATTTTCAGAAGCAGATTTCAGCAATAGCAACCTCTGTATTTATATCCATACAGGTCGTCTTTTAATCACTGGGATGCCCACTAATATAATAACCCTCTGTAAAGATTCCCCTGTGTACACAACATTACATGTCATCTGTACAGTGGGCAGACTCTTCACAAGGAAACTAGAAGGTTTATTTCATTTGCTTTTCACACACTCATGCAACCTCTGTTTTACAAAGAGACATTTAACGTGGTCATGTCAGCACTAAAACATTAATCACAGGCACCTTGTAAAAGAAGGCCCATACTTTCATCTTTTTTTTTGTTCCACCAGCAGGTTGAATGAAAAAAATGACTCAATTTCCCCATCCTCACATTCGATGTGGATGGGGGAATCACTGCTGAGCTATTCAATTGTGACAGTGGAGAGCCTTCCCTGCTGGCAGAAAACATTGATCAGTGTTACCGGCTATAGCTGGCGGCACTGATAGTTAGGGAAAAACCCGACGGGGCTACCAAATCGACGTCTGTACAACCAGCCTGCCCATACATGGATCAAAAATTTGGCGAGTCCCTGCTGAAACAGCCAAATTTAGATCCATGTAAAGCCACCTGGCTGAGAGCGCTGACCGGAGTGTTCTGGCAGGGGAGTCGTCCCCCTGTCAGAACACAATAGAACAGCAGGGGAGACCACTGTACTAACATCGGATTGTTAGTACAGCGGCTCCAACTTGAGCTGTCAGGGTTTTTTTTGTTCAGCCCGCTGGGTTGGAAAAACTAATAGTGTGTAAGAGGCTTTAGCTGAGACAGCACAGCAGATAAAAGTTGCTCTGAATTTCTATTTGTCTGGATGAAGCCTCAGATAAGCCATCTAAGAATCTAAGAGAGGGGATGAATCACTGATGCAAACAACCAATGCTTCGCATGTGGAAAGTGGTCTAGAGCTCCACCTGCTGGCTGAATACAAGATCACAACACATATTTTAGCTAAAACCATAAAAGGAATTATATATTTTTATTTATTTCAGGTACTTATATAGCACAGTCAATTTACACAGCGCTTTACATATATATTGTACATTCACATCAGTCCCTACCCTCAAGGAGCTTACAATCTAAGGTCCCTAAAGCCTTGTATATACACACCCATTATCGTACAACTGCATGTCCTGCTTTTGTCCAAATTGGCTGTCCGTGGTTTTGTCTAGCGTACTGCCGGTAGTCAAGTAATCGCCCAACAAAGGCGAACGTAGTGACGTGTTAAAAGTGTATAAAGAGGAAGTTCTGGTGAATGTGATTTGTGAATTAGGAATGCAGGTTTAGACGACCGAACCCTTCCTGGATTCTGAGCATGCGTGTTTGCACTTCCAACTTTTGTTGGTCCAACTTCTGTACACACGAGCCGAAAACTGGCCAAAGCCTTGGCCAACAAAAGTTTTCTAGTCTTCTCAGACAACTTCTGTTGGACAACCGTTTTTGGCTAATAACTGTACCGTGTGTACGGGCCTTAACTCACAGTCATACACACACATACTAGGGCCAATTTAGACAGGAACCAATTAACCTACCAGCATGTCTCTGGAGTGTGGGAGGAAACTGGAGTACCCGGAGGAAACCCATGCAGGCACAGGGAGAACATCCAGGCAGGCAGTGTTGTGGTTGGATTTGAACCAGCGACCCTTTTGCTGCTAGGCGAAAGTGCTAACCGCTACACCACTGTGCCGCCCCAGGGATTAGGAAAAAGCACTACAAGCTCCTTTTAAACAGATATTACCAGTGAAAAAAGGATAGAAGAATCAAAAGCAATGGACACAATGGCTGTTCTACTGGACAAACCAGCATATCAGAGAAAAATTTTGCACTCAAACTAGCTCAACTATATGTGCATCAGGGTACATAAGAGGGGCTGGATCTCCCATTATTAACCACTTACTTACTGGGCACTTAAACCCCCCTCCTGCCCAGACGAATTTTGAATGACAATTGCATGGTCATGCGACGTTGCACCCAAACAAAATTTTTTATCATTCTTTCTCTACAAATAGAGCTTTCTTTTGGTGGTATTTAATCACCTCTGCGTTTTTTATTTTTTTGCGCTATAAACCAACAAAGAGCGACAATTTTGAAAAAAGAAAAATATTTTTTACTTTTTGCTATAATAAATCCAAAAAAAAAAAATATTCTTTGGGTTTGGCCGATATATATTCTTCTACATATTTTTGGTAAAAAAAAATAAAATAAATCACAATCGGCGTTTATTGATTGGTTTGCGCAAAAGTTATCATGTCTACAAATTATGCAAATTGATTTATGGCGTTTTTATTTATTATTTTTCTTTTTACTAGTAATGACGGCGATCTGCGATTTTTAGCGGGACTGCGATATTGGGGCAGATATGTCGGACTTTGACACTTTTTTGGGACCAATGACATTTATACAGCGATCAGAAATGTAAATGTCCACTGATTACTGTATAAAGGTCACTGGCAGTGAAGGGGTTAACCTGCAGGGGGCAGTGAAGGGGTTAACTGTTTTCCCTGTATGTGTTCTAACTGTGGGGGGGCAGTCGGGCCGGCAGGGACATAACAGATCTAACTGATCCCAGTGACCGGGATCAGTAGATCTGTCATGTCCCCATTCACAGAACCGCCGTGTTTACATTGGCGGTTCCCAGTTCTGCAGCTCTGACAGGCAATTGTGGGTCACGAGCTGACATAGAGTCCACCCGACCCGCGGGCACGCCCACGCAGCATGCAGCGGCCTCGCGCGCCGCCGCCAGTGAGTGCGCGCCAGGAGCGTGCACAAGGGCAGATGTCCATGGATGTCCACCTGGCAATTGAGATCCGTAGCCATCTTTCGGCTATAGCGTGGATCTGAAGGGGTTAAAGTGGTTGTAAAGGCAGAAGGTTTTTTTTTATCTTAATGTATTATGCATTAAGATAAAAAAAAACCTTCTGGGTGCAACAGCCCCCCTAATACTTACCGGAGCCCTATCTCTATCCAGTGATGTTGCTCAAATGCCTTGGCCGCCTGGGACCCTGCCTCCTGTTTGGCACAGCAGAGGCACCATTGGGTTCCGCTGCTGTCAAATTAAGTTGGCCAATCAGGAGAGAGAGAGGGGCGGGGCTGAACACACAGAGCTGGGGCTCGGAACAGGTGCCCCCATCGCAAGCTGCTTGCTGTGGGGGCACTCGACAGGAGGGAGGAGCCAGAAGCACAGAAGAGGGACCCAAGAAGAGAAGGATCAGGGCTGCTATGTGCAAAACCATTTCACAGAGCAGGTAAGTATAAAAATGTTCGTTATTCTTAAAGAAAAAAATGAGACTTTAAATTCACATTAAAGTCCAAAATTGTAAGTACCGGTCTTATCCATGATGGTGAAACACACTGGTGAGTGCCTTAGATCCCTCATTGCAGATATACAACTATAAGGGTGTAGGGAGTGCCTAGGCACACTCACAAAGATTCATATGTCAGGGTATTGCTTAGGTACAATTAACATTTAACTTTAAATAATGTGACACAACATCAGAAAGGTACTCCGCCAGGAATGTACTCTTTATAGCGCTGGTAAAAAAGTGTCAGCCTTAGGCCTCATGCACACAGGACGGTTTTTGACTGTTTTACAGCAGCTGTTTTCAGCTGCAGACGTTTCTTCTACAGTCAATAAACCCTCCATCATGTTATCCTATGTGTTCATACACACAGGGTGTTATCAACTGTTTTTAGCATTGACATTTTAGAGCTGTAAAAAAAACCCCAAGATCTGAGGGTTTTTTTGGACTTTTTTCAGCTGTATAGATGTTCAAACGCTTAAAAACGTCCAAAAACGCTCAAAAATGTCAATCCCCAACGTTTTTGGACATTTTAGATCAATTGGAAAAGAAAAACAAAACAAAACGCTGGCCCTTTAAAAGCGCTAAAATCCACAAAAAAACGGCGGTAATATAACGCTGGTAAAAGCTGAAAACATCCCTGATAAGCTACTGACTGTTTTTTGGCTGTTTTTTTAAGTCCTGTGTGCATGAAGCCTTATGGTGGAAGAAATAAATCCTATGTTGGATATGGGGCTGTTTTTACACCAGCTATGTCCTTTCCGATAAGATTCCAATAAGAATCCATGAACAAATCCTCTGATAAATGGAGCTGGTTGGTACAGATGTCGTTTTTGTGACATTTGTGTCCATTCAGTTTTGCCCTCCCAAAGTTTATAGCGGAACTAAAGGTCCGCCGTCACCGTCAGTTATTAGGCCCCATTCACACCTGAGCGTTTTGTAGCTTGAAGCTACAAAATGCTGGAGGGGGGAAAAAAAAAAAAAAAATCAATGATTCTCTATGGAGATGGTTCACATCTCCACTCCAAACACCTGAAGCCAAAAGCCTGAAAATGCCCTGAAGCTCAAACAAGTTCTGGAGGTATTTTTCCAGGCAGATTTGGGCGTTTTTCTGCTTTTTACATTGGTGACCTTTTGACCTGTACAAAATTGCTGCAAAAATTGTGCGACTTTCTGCCTGGAAACGAAACACTCAAGTGTGAATGCAGCCTTAGGCAGGCTCTTTTTTGCATCAGAGATATGCAATAAGATGCACCTACCTGCAATAAGATGCACCTACCTGCCTGCTTGTTGTCCTCTGTGGCATGTAAGCTGAGCTGCACATACACGGCACAGCACACACCGCCAGCCTGGTCTCTGTGTGCCAGGATGAATGACTCCTGCGTATGTGCAGGAGTGACTCACACACTGGCCAATAAGAGACGCATGAAATCCAGCACACAGCAGAAAATGCCAGCGCCGGCAAGAGATGGGACCATTGAGGCAAAGTTAGCTTTAGTTCCGCTTGAACAGACCCATGTTTGGTCTACAGGCAGACAGAGGTAAATGGATAGGTGTGCATTCACATCCAACTAAATCAGACCTGTCTCATTTATGTCCAAAAAATGCAAAAGAATGCACTATTATTTTGCCCAAGACACTAAAAATATTATAAGTGTATAAAAATCTAATAGACCTTTTTTTGGGGGACCAAGATAAAATCAGACGTAATCGATTGTAAATGAACGCAAGCCCCGCTGACTAACAGAGCTTCCATTCAGACCCACCTGATAAACCTGATCAGACTGCCTGTGTGAAAAACGGTCATTGCGGTCTGCTATGCAAACATTTAATAGGTGATATCCCAGTGGCCAAGGTGGATAAAAATCAATGATTTAAAAAAAAAAAAAAAAACTAGATTTTTTTTAAAAATTTAAATCAGATTTTATTGATTTTTATCAAATTTATTTTAATAAAATGCTTTTGGAGTAAAAATCTATCTAAGAGATCATTTTCTAATTAAGATACATTAATAATTTAGTTTATTCAGCATGAAATGGAGCTTCGTTATGTAGCAAGAGGCTTTATATTCTGCAATATTTACATTTATGGTAAACTCCTAAAATGAATCCAAGCTCTGCAAGCTGAGATAACATGCATTGCATTGATGCATTCACACAATTTCACAGTAACCATGAGATAAAACAAATGTCAGGAATATTCCTTTATCCCACTGTTTTGCAAATCTATGTACACTACAAACTGTATGAATCAGTTCTGATAATGCGGTTTTACTAATCTGACAGCTTATTATTCAAAATAGAAAACCTTCATTTTGTTTGCAAATATTAAAGATTCTAACTACCAGCAAGAATAAGTCCTTACATTTAAAGAGCACCTGTCATTTCAGATCCATCAAGGCCAGCGCCTGTTAGTGGGCATCCACTCACCTGCTGCCACGTCCCTCACCTTGTTGTGTCACTGCCGCATCACCAGCCGTCCCGTTAAAGTGAATGGGACTGTAGGTGAGTCACCAGTGGGTCAGAGGAGGAGCCGCTGTGGGACAGAAATGACCGTTGCTCTTTAAAAATTATGATTTAAATCAAATCCACCCTGCTGGTGGTCCTGCAAAGTAAGAATTTGACACTCATTTATCCCTGTCCATTGATAGTTTCAAAGGAACAGAAACTATGACAGGACCAGTTGCAGTATCAAGTCCTTTGTAGCTGTGAGGTCACAACTCACACTGTTTACACAATCACCCTGCAAGGGACATTCCAGCCGCTCAATCCAGTCCCTGCCACACTTCCAGGAAGCTCCCTGTACAAATAATCACTTGGCAAACACAGATAGATCTGCTCCACCCAGTGCGGATATGTGACACTCCTAAGACCCCAGACAGACAGGTGTAGGATGAAAGGAATTATTGCCACAAAGAATTAGTGCACCGACTGCCCGTCTGCTGGAAGATCATGTGTATTTTTAACAAATCCACGGATACAGGGCAACCAAAGAGATCGGAATTAAAATGAGCTCAATGCGAAGCAGAACTCAGACAAAACCGGTAAATGCCCCGCTGAAATACGCACATTTGAGCTGTTCTACCTCCTGAAGACGTCTGCTCTATTGGTCTCGGAATTCATAACCCTGCCACACTATTCACCTGAAGTTTAAATGGATGAGAGCGCATGGTGGATAAAAAAATCAATGATTTAAAAAAAAAAAAAAAAAAAATATCAGATTTTTATCAAATTTATTTTAATAAAATGCTTTTGGAGTAAAAATCTATCAAAAGATAGCTTTCTATTTAAGATACATTAATAATTTAGTTTATTCAGCATGAAATGGAGCTTAGTTATGTAACATAAGGCTGTATATTCTGCAATATTTACATTTTTGGTAAACTCATTCAATGAATCCAAGCTCTGCAAGCTGAGATAACATGCACTGCATTGATGCATTCACACAATTTCACAGTAACCATGAGATAAAACAAAGTTCAGGAATATTCCTTTATCCCATTGTTTTGCAAATCTATGTACACTACAAACTGTATGAATGAATTGGTTCTGATATCGCTGTTTTACTAACCTGACAGCTTATTATTCTAAATGGGAAACCTTCATTTTGTTTGCAAACATTAAAGATTCTAACTACCAGCAAGAATAAGTCCTTACATTTAAAGAGCACCTGTCATTTCAGATCCATCATGGCGGCGCCTGTTAGCAGGCATCCACTAACCTGCTGCCCCCCCATGTCCCTCCCTCACCTTGTTGTGTCTCTGCCGCATCACCAGCCATCCCATTAAAGTGAATGGGACTGTCGATGAGTCAACAGCGGGTCAGAGGAGTCGCCGCTGAGGGACAGAGATGTCAGTTGCCCTTTAAAAATTATGATTTAAATCAAATCCACCCTGTGAGAGCACCACAAATTAATGCCAATCTAGTAATGGTTTAATTATTCTGGAAAAAAGTCAGAACACAAGATATCAGCTGACAACTGCACTATCTGCACAATTGTTGCCTTGTATTTGTGCCTGGTAGAAGGCTAGGCATAGACGGTTAGATTTTCTTCCTTTCAGCCAGCAGGCTAAGGCCTCATATACACAGGAGTATGTTTAAAAATAAGAAAAACGTCAGGCCCAGGTTTTTTTTTCAGTGTTTTGCATCGGCGTTAGTGAGCGTCGGTGTCAATAGGCGGTTTTTTTCAACCTAAAAGCGCCAGCGTCAAAAACGCCGGTTAACGCCGGTACTGCGTTGGTGAGCATTTTGCGGCGTCGCCGTCAAAAACGCCAAAACGTTACAGCCTCAGAACGCGCTGACCGTGGGTTATAGTTTCAGCTCACCAATGCTGACGCCCTCTACACCTAAAAAACTTTGGCGTTTTTATGGGGCCATTGACTAACACGGAGAGCTGCAAAAAAATGTCGGCGTGAAAAAACATCCATGTGTATGAGGCCTTAATGTAAAATATTCCCCTATTCACACAAAGTGGATGGAGGAATCCCCCCCTGCCGAGACATTCTAGTCTGAGAGTTGTACTCTCTGCTGTCAGAGTAAACTGATCAGTGGCTGCAGTCGCTGATCAATGGAAGTTTTCCAGCACGATTGTTCAACAAACACTGATCTAATGATTAGCTTCTGTCCAACACAATGGCCACACACTCATTGAAAGGAGTCCGATGCCTGGTGAGCTGGCCGAATTTCAAACCAGCTGTGCCCAGGTTAAGCTTCTGTTGCAGAATCTGATGAAGGAGGAGTTCTAAGCCCTGAAAGATGTTGGATTTATCTTCTGACCTTTTATCAAAAATAATAAAGTTTAATAGCCTGGAACCAACTCATCCTTTCACTTGGCTCAGACTTCTGCGGGGACCCTGTGGGATGCCCTGCCAACATGATCTTTACACTTGGGTCCAGAGTGCCTACGCTACAAAGCCAGTCAGGTGGCACCATTGCTTTCTATTTTAGCAACCTTTGTCGCGTGCTGATAAACAATGAATTATTATTGTCCAATGAAGAGGCAGGTGATATAGGAACATGAAATGATGCAATAAGAAAGGGTGGTGTCACCGGCTTGTCTCTGTTGTATGGTAGGGCTGAGTGACTTACAAAACATGCATAAGGAGAATTACAAATAATTCTGCATGCATTTTAATTGCGTAATTGCTTGAGGTTCTGAAAGCTGTCCATGCATCTTCCATACTTTGCAAGTTCAGAGTTTGGAACAAATGGTTAGAGAAATGCTACAAAAGTATGTAATCACTTGATTTCTGAAAAAAAAAAAAAACGCCCACCCACCTAAAAGTTATATTAAAGTGCTTGTCAACTCTTGACAACCACTTTAGCCTACAGGTAAGCCTATAATAAGGATTACCTGTAGGTTCCCTGCATATCTCCCAAACCTGCACAGTTTAGGAGATATAAAGTGTACATGCATGCGCAGATGTCATCGATACATGCGCAGTGAAGAAACAGCCCGACTGGGCTGATTTTTCATTTAGTGTGCCGTAAACTATGGCTCCTGTGCGCATGCGTGGCAGTGACACCAGCACGGCTCCGGCCAATCACATCGCTGGAGTCCGTGCTGTGATTGGCTGGAGCCCGCAATCCCAGAAGAAGGCACAGTCAACATGAAGCTGGTCACAGCAGTGCTTGGGGACTGCTGCAGCAGCGTCAATCTAAGGTAAGTATTTCATAATGAACTAGTATGCGATGCATACTAGTTCATTATGCCTTTGTCTTGCAGGCATTTTTTTTTTCCTTGACAACCACTTTAAAGCTTGGGTTAAAATAAATAAACATGTCATACTTACCTGTTCTGTGCAATGGTTTCGCACAGAACAGACCCAATCCTCTTCTTTTTAGGTCCCTCGCTGGTGCTCCTGGCTCCACCCCCTCGAGCAGTGCCCCCACAGAAATTCACTTTCCCCGCTGCTCTATGCATTCATAAGAAAAATAGCCCCCCCCTGCTATCTTGTCATTGGCCCACTGGCTGTGATTGACAGCAGTGGGAGCCAATGGACGCCCGCTGCTGTCTCAGCCACTGAAGAGAGGGAGTCCCGGGACAGGCAAGTCTCTCATGTGCGTCGCTGGATTGAGAGAGAGGTCTCAGGTAAGTATTAAGGGGGCTGTGGGGGGGGGGGGGCACACAGGTGTTTTTTTTATCTTCATACATAGAATGCATGAAAGTAAAAAACCTTCAGCCTTCACAACCACTTTAAACCAGTCCCACAAACTTTATTCAGACAGCAGGCATTCTACCAGTTAATTCAATGGGTAACACAAATCATTAATCCAAAGTGTAAAGGGTCAGTCCACCCAAAACAGAATTCAGTCTGACGGACTGATTTATTACATTTCTTGTGGACTTCACCAGCAAGACCTCCCAGACACAGTTTATGGCTTTTTTTTTACTCATTTACTAGACTTTTGGGGGTTCTAGGGGGTTGGAGGAGTGTAGGGTTTACAGATTTAGCAAATTTGTCTTTTAAAATGCAATATTGGTGATAATGAACATAAAGCATACGAAAAAAAAAACACACAGATACTGATTTAGAGCAAAATCCAGACACTCAAAGTTAAAAGCCAGCTAAAATGGTGCAGACAGCCCTCAGTTTTTAATCACTTTCAGCAGCTGATTTAAAGCGGTTGTCTTTTATTAAAATAACAAACATGTTCTACTTACCTCCACAGAGCAGCCCGGATCCTCCTCTTCTCGAGTCCCTTTTTTGCAGCTCCTGGCCCCTCCCTCCTATTGAGTTCCCCCACAGCAAGCAGCCCGCTACAGGAGGCACCGAGCCAAGCTGCGGCTGCGTGTCCATTCAGACACGGAGCTGCGGTTCGGCCCCATCCCCTCTCTCTCCTGATTGGCTAACTGACTTTGATTGACAGTAACGTGAGCCAATGGCACTGCTGCTGTCTCTCAGCCAAACAGGAGGGAGAGTCCCGGATGGACGAGGGACTCGTGGACATCTCTGGATAGTGATGGGGCTCAGGTAAGTATTAGGGGGGTTCTGGGGTGAATGCCACACACACAGAAGGCTTTTTATCTTTATGCATAAAATGCATAAAGATAAAAAACCTTCTGCCTTTACATCTCCTTTAATTACTTACTGAATATGCAGTTCCCTTTATTGTTTAATATGTTTCAGGGTGGCTGCTTTCTCTTGCAGCATCCTCCTTGCAGTCAAAGACTAGAGTTTTGCCTCAATGCACTGTGTGCATCAATAACAAACACAGCCCCATAACCTAGACGGGCAAGTCACTCCCCTGCTCCCCCCACTTCCCCCTCTCTAAGCTAATCAATGGCTTGAGATTGCATTGCCAGCTCATTCTTGTCAAGACCAGAAGTTCAGGGAAGCTTTACTGAGAGAGCAGGAGTCAGCAGCATTGAAAGTTGTAAATTACAAGTGCTGGTGTAAGAATTTTAACAGATAGTTCATTGAGGAATGTTTCTTTTATTGCACTCAATGTGTTAAGCTAAAATATGCAGAGGGTTTAAAATGACTTTACAATTTGCCCTTGAAACATTCAATGCAGTTTTCTTAATGTACTCTCCCCCATCTCCTCTTCAATCGACTCCAGTTTATATGGGGGAATTGAGTGTCCAGAGCTACATCGTTGCCTTGTGACAGCGCAGGTTCCTCACACTACAAGGCCCAGAACCCTTTCAGCCTGTTCAGCTATAAGGAGAGTGCTAAAGAAACAGAAACCAGGAGGAACAAACAAGGACAGGGTGGGAAGATCCTATGGACTCATCAACTAGGAAGTGACAACCCAAGTGACATTTTCTAAATGTTATGCTTAATGTAAAAGTTTTTCTTTATGGCCTCTTGCACACAGGTGAAAAAAGTCACATTTGTAGCTGTATAGTTCTTTTATGGATCTAAAAACAGATACACTGTTGTCTATGGAACAATGCACAGTCGCACACAGCTGTGTAAAGATCTGTAATAAGGCAATGTGGTCAGTGCCATTGTTCTGGAAAAATAGCCAACTCACCAGAAACTCCAACTACAGAAGTTCTGGTTTCTTTAACCAATTGCCGACCGCCCGCCGTGGATTGACGGCGGCAACATGGTTTGATATCGCGAATTGCCGTCACCTGACGGCAGCTGTGAGATCGCGCATTGTGGGCCGGCGGCGCACGCTCTCACTGTGTTACCGGGGAAGCTAGGGAGTGGGTAGGGCGGACTCGATGTCCACCAGCTACCCATGATCGCTCCCCTGCAGCGACAGAATGGGATCCGTGTATGTAAATGCACGGATCTCCATTCTGTCAGTGGGAAAGGAGTGTGATTGCAGGCTCCCTGTGTATGGGTACTGCGATCACTCTCCTCCTCCACTCAGCCCAGCCCCCATGCAGTTAGTAACACATCCCAGGAAACACCCCTTAACCCCTTGATCGCCCCCTAGTGTTAGCCCCTTCCCTGCCAGTGACATTTACATTACATTTACTAAAACACTCCTAAAAGCTTTTCCCCGAGCGTTTTTTCAGCATTTTTCATCCAGCGTCTTTTTCTAGAGTTTTTGAGCTTTTAAAAAAATGTTAGTGTGCATGGAGCCTTACAAAACCTGTTTTTTTTTGTTTTTTTTTATTTTACCATTTCTGCCAGCAATATCCTGTGTATAGACATCAGTAAATTATTATGGCCATGTGCAATGAGGCAAAAGGAAACAAAATAGAAAAATCATGCCTGCAAAAATATTGTACTTCAAATCCGTGGTCGCAGGAAAGATATTTGCACCGTCTATGGCCTGACTAAGCAACACAAAACCATAAACCAATACAATCCACGGCCCTAGTCTCTTCAACATTAAAAGTATAGGACATACGGTTACGGAAAAAAACATCTTTCTTCATATAGCGGACGAATTACCCCATTATTTTCTAACCCCGAGTTCCTACCCGCACTAGAAGCTCAGAGTTTTCTTAAATGGCATAGAAGGGATAATACCAGGATTGTGCAGACTATGAGAAATGGTAAATTCTGTCCATTGACGGATTTGGGTCTTGACAATGGATCTAAATGGATGCAGTACTATAAAAGTTGAATATGTATATTAAACATCTGCAACAGGTCGAACCATTGGATAGACCCTTGACCAAGTTCCAACAGTTATTAATGCAGGAACAAATGCCTTCACATGGTTTATCAATCATATATACATTATTGATGACAGATAGTCCTCTTACAGAACTATCATGCCTTAGAAAATGGCAAACAGAGATAGAGAAGGTAATCCCCATACAGAAATGGGAGAAGGCGCTTCTGGTGACACAAACTATCACTGTCTTCCTGGTGATAACCTGGCCTTATTTCACCCTCCCGCTCCGTGGCGGATGGTCCTGGAGGTGGGTGGGGTCCTGGCTGCGGTGGGAGGGGTATCTGGCGGTCTTCCTGCGGGTCCCTCGGCCGCTGGGGCCGGGTGTCTCTTCCTCCCCCTGGACGTTAATCAACCCTGGGGTCATTTCATAATAAGGTTTTTGGTTTATATTTTCGGTTCAGAAAGGTTGATGGGGCGGTCGGAGTAGGAGGACCAGTTGGACGTGCAGCTTTCAGCTAGGCACCTGGGTGCTCAACGCTGCTCACCTTTGCGGCGGGCTACAGTTACAGACCATGGAGTGCACTTACATGTTGTTCTAGGTTTTTCAAGATCTAAGAATAAGAATACCGTACCCTCTATTACTATGTATAACGTTGCTGTATTCTGATATATACCTTGTCTCCATGATTCTGTATTTGATGATGGCTTTCCAGTTGCATGTATCCTTCAAATTTTTTTCTTTGGAAAATAAAGGAATTACAAAAAAAAAAAAAACTAACACTGTCCGCTAAACATCAAGAAAGAAATGATAAATTACTGACTAGGTGGTATAGATGCCCAGTAGATCTACACAGAATAAATAAGAACCATCAAGAGACCTGCTGGAGATGTGGTAAAGAAAAGGGTACTATGACCCATATTTGGTATCAATGTCAATTAGTAGGTTTTCCATATTTACCAAGAAACCACCAGAGTAGAAATACAGGCAAACATTTGCATTGCAGTGTTATCGGTTATCCCAGGATCAATCCGATCCATCAAAGGGGATATCCTGGGATATATGATCACAGCGGCTCGAACAATTATAGCACGAAACTGGCAGAAAGCTACTGATCTCTCAATAGAATGGGTGTGTGAAATGAACGTGATGCAAGCCCTAGATAGAATGATTCTACTGGAAGAAAAGGGAATAAAACAAATCCCAAAGAGGTGGCAACAATGGGCAGAATTCCGAACCTCAACAAATATTATACAGTATATACACAATAGAATAGAACCCCCAAATGGTAGGGACAAGGGCCCCCCTTTTTTTTCTCTTTGCTGTATGAAAATGGGTGTTGTGTGAAAGTTGGATGAATGATTGATTTTTTTTTATGGGATATACCACGGAGAAGGGTTTTTGGTTTTTCTTAAAGAAAGATAAATTTGGAGACTTGTGGAGTACCCTGTGGCCCAGATATACGTGAAAAATAACCTATCCATTAGTAAGGGTATTATAGGATATAGAAGCAGCAAGAAAGTAATAGCTAATTGAGATACGCCACAGGTAAACAATTGATGAGTTTATAGAGAATAAAGTAAGGAGTAGAGGCATCCTTTGATTGATAACTGTATCTATATTAAGCTGGGAACTCACCCTTTGGGTAGGCGAGCTGAATCAAGGAAGGCACATCAAAGCCGTACAAGCTGGAAAAGCCTCATACTGATGATACTCATACTGATACTCACTACTGATGAAGTCACACCCTGACGATACGTGTCTAGGGCAGGGATATGCAATTAGTGGACCTCCAGCTGTTGCAAAACTACAAATCCCACCATGCCTCTGTCTCTGAGTGTCATGCTTGTAGCTGTCAGTCTTGCTATGACTCATGGGACTTGTAGTTCTGAAACATATGGAGGTCCGCTAATTGCATATCCCTGGTCTAGGGGGTAGGAGCTTGTGTCTGGGCGCCATGGTTGCAGCCATCTGAATGATCTATGTATGAGGCTTTGCCAGCTTGTAAGGATTTGTTGTGCCTTCTTTGATTCAGCTCCCCTACCCAAAGGGCGAGTTCCCAGCTGGAAAGGAGTCGATCGTTAGTGTGGAATCTTTCATATCCCATGGTGGGGATGAATGCCGTTTATTATCTGGGATAAGGTGAGCAGTATAAGAGACCGGTTGTGGATTTTTCAGCACATGAACTCTGTTTGAAAAATTGTTTGCACAGAGGATCAGAAGATATCACTTTTTTGCAACATTTAACATTTGCACTATATTTATTATGCTATTCACATTGTGGGATATTTTAAATATTGATTGTTGTATGTTGGCACTTCGTATTTTATGACCAATGAACTTTTCTTTTTGCACATATTTTTATCATGATTTATGGTTGATAGTAGCGCAGCACTTTTGTTTGTAAACAATATAATCCACGTGCCAAAACAATAAAATCAAAAAGCATTATAAATAATACTTTCACTCATGCATCATATTCCTGATGATAAAGTGCATCAATCAACGTATGAATAAGTGTAAAAGTGAGATCCATCATTTTAGGGGCAAGCATACCCATAAATTCATGGGGGAGGTGTGTGTGCAGAATTACTGGATGGTGGTTTCACTGCTCTCCTGCCAAGTGTTAACACATACACGGGAGTTTGAGGAATACTGGAAGCTATTGGATTGGGACTGTTGTCACAAAGTTTATGTTTAATGACACGTGTTTTTGCACCTTTCATCTGATGCACTTTATTGACGTGATCTAAAACGTGTAAAAAATCATTTCATTGGGGTCCACGTTACGTCACGTCGTGAAATTGAAAGGTAAATTCGTTATTTTTTACTATTTGGTTAGGTGTACGATTTTTGTTTTTCGTTATATTTATTATGAAAGTTAGTACGTAGTAAAAGAGTACTATTTCACGTAGTTAGTTGCACAATTATTATTTTATGAAAGTTAGCACGTATATATTTCAAGTATATTATTTCACGTAGTCTACTTTCCACGTTTTTGTGCACAGTAATTTGTATTTGAAACACTGTTGTCAGGGTTAGGTTATCGAAGGTCATAAGGAGTTTGAGGGCACATACA
>BLSH010083375.1:341790-353017 GCA_018402905.1 Glandirana rugosa | reverse complement strand
TGCATTTTAGAGGGCTATTTATCAAGCAAACATGCCTGTCTATGAAAGTTATGGAGGAGTGGGACCAGGCGTGGACATAATTCACAGGTTAAGAATGTAAAAATCAACAGGATATCAACAAGCAAAAATCCACCACCAAACAAGTCACTGCATATATTTCACCCCACGCATGTACTTGGACTATGAAAAATTAACTATTTCATTTAGACCATACAGCCTTGGCTGGTTATACATGGCGCAATACAAAGCCGGGGATTTGGCTATCAGTGATAATAGGGGTTTGTAGATGAGCACTTCTGATTATACTCACATTCCCTTTACTATGAAGAAAAGGACAAATCTTTCACTGCTAGCAGCTAGGGGAATTGAATGGCACATTTACCTTACTTTTATGGCGGTAGTTTCATTAAAGCTACCTGCGCCAAATTCAGGCAAGCATTTGTGCCAGTTCTGGAAACATTACGAACATATGGGACAAATTCAGGTAGTTCTTACTACCATCACTTAAAGAGCCTGTGCAGATTAGGAAACGAAGGGTAATGAAGACAAGCTCTGAGATGGGAGAACAAAAGTATCCCAGAACTTATGTCTGTACTATGAAGCAGTCATGCATGTAATAGCTTCCCCGCACAGAGCTCTATCCCCGCTACCATTTGGCTGTCAGCCAGGGGACTACCCAGCCCAAAGCTAGATGTAAAACAAAGGGGACAAGGAACAACGTGGAAGTCATTAAACAAATATGGCAATGCCCATACTGGGCATGGGTTCGCAAGGCTGGGTTCACACTGATGCGAATTGGATGCTTCCCCACAATGGAGCCGGTTGACACATCTCTGGGGCGGCCGCGGAGCGCATTGCACAGGGGTCCTGTCCGCCTTTGGTTCAGTTACAGGTGCGAATTCAAGCAAAAATTTGGGCGTGATTCATTCCTGAAACGGAGACCAGGGACCCCTGCTGTGAGCCCCCTCCGCACACAAATGTGAACCCAGCCTAAAGTTAAAGAGGAGTTCCAACCAAAAGAGGCACCCCTGCTTATTTGCTTCCTCCCTCCCTTTGGTGCCACATTTGGCACCTGTTTTTGACAGGTCCCCGTCCTCCTTTGCCCCCCTCCTCCTTCCTCCACTGCCAGGCCAATTAGAAAGCGCAGCACACAGTAGGGAATCCATTAGTGGAGCTGGTTGCAGCAGCACCCGACAACCGATCCGAAAAACGTCTGGGGTGCAGACATTGCGGGCTCCCTGGACAGGTAAGTGTCCATATATTAAAAGTCAGCAGCTGCAGTATTTGTACCTGCTGACTTTTAATTTTGTTTTTCCCCAGGCGAAACTCCTCTTTAAAGGCAGGTGTGATGGTAAACTGATGGCCTGCAGGGTGGGTCGAGCCTGATGGGTAACAGAGTCTAGCTCCTCATCAGGTCCTTCTTTCTTTTGATTGATGGAAGTGGAATAGCAGTTATGGATCCGCCTATTGCCATGTGCTGTCAATTATAAGGGAGTCGGTCCTGATAGGGAACCTAAAGCAGAACTAAATCTTCCTATCATTTTCAGCCAAGGAAGCTGCCATCTTGGCCTGCTTGATCTTTAATCGCGATGGTGCTGCACATGTGATCATACATGACACTAGTCATTTGAGGGGTTGACAGTTTGGTTGAGAGCACAACCAATGTTACAATTTTTTGAACCTGATAAATTGATGGGTTTTTGTCCACTCTGCCCTCCCCACTACAAACCCACTCCTGCCTGTGCAGAGGCTATGGAAGGAGTGTCCAATATGGACACGGATTGCAGTGCAGGCCTCTGATAGGTTGATGTGTTTTTGACAGGTATTGGATGTGGCACAAGTACTGGCAATTCTGATGCGCAGGCCTGATAGAATTCCAAAGAGCGTCTATGACACCCTTTATGAAATCCCCCCAGTATTTTGTTACTACATGGGTTTACAGTGAATATTACATTTGCAACTGGCATCAAAGTAAGATGCCAGAGGGTGGGCTGTGCCTTACCAAAACACTGGCTGCAAATCATATGTCACCATTTGTTCACCTGACCGGTTAGGTTAGCACTTTATCCCTTCACCTGTATTTTAGAACATATAATCTGCACCCAGTCTTTATTCCCCACTCTGCATTCTAGAACCTGAGACAGTGCTATATATTTCTTCTATCAACCAATCAGAAATCATTTTTTGTAGTCAGAACAGGGATCCTTCAAACCTGCCCAAGTTCAGAGTGTTTAAGCATGCAGGCTGGTGTCCGATGGGTACTGGTGATGCACTGCCTTGTTACAAAGCAAAGCACTGTTTACCTTTCTTAACTTTATTGAGATGTCACAAAATGAAATGTATTCTCTATGTGACTGATGGTGACAATGACATACCGCATGTCTGCATTTTACACAACTCACCTCAAGGTAGCGTTGTTATGTAAACCGAACACACAGAAAACAATTGCTTTTTGTGTACTGTGGCGTTGAGCCTGCAACAATCTTTACAGAACCACACAGCTCAGCTGAACTGGAGTGAATGAGCCCCCAAAGATGATGGTAGATTTATCTAGAAAGACTTTCATTTAACCTGTAACTCAAATGACAACCATATATACAGTATGTTCTGATGAGCACTGCACACTTCTGTTAGGAATCATGTATATTTTATCTGCACTGCCGTCAGCTCACCAAGGCCTCATGCACACAGGGCGTTTTTACAGCTGCTGTTAGGGGCGTTTGATGTTTTTTTTAACTGCCTCTAAAAGCCCCTCCATGTTAGTCTAGGTGTCCATGCACACAAACTGTCAGAGGAGTTTGGAGGCATAAGCGTTTAGGGTCAGTAGGAAAAAAAAACGATAGCCTGTGCTTCCAGGAACAGTAAACGCAAAATGCGGCAAAAACGTCAGTGTCAAAGTTTTTAGACTTTTTACATTATGGGGAGTGAAAAACGGCCAAAAGACGCAATACATGGCAAAACGCTAATTGCAAAACATGGTAAAACAGGCATTTTTAGAGGCAAAACGTAAGTTTTTAGCGCTTCTGTAACGCTGACATTTTTAAAACGTCCAGTGTGCATGAGGCCTAAGAGTCATCCCAGTTCCTGCAATAAAACCTGCATTTCATGGCAGTGATGATCCCACTATTGTGCACGCAGCACCCCACTGACCAAGTTATTCCAGGCATCCCAATCAGTGAGAGACAAGGAATATGAAGAGACAGAGGATGAATGCCGAGCACAGTGAGCAGCAGAGCCTGCGGCCAGGTGTCTGCAGCAGCACCATTACTAGGAATGCGGGGTCGGGGGCAGGGGGGATTGCAGGGCGTTTAGGGCCACAGCTTACAATATCACAGCTTGTTTCTAAATACCAGGGCCACAATTGTAAGCACACCTTTTCCTGATGTGCTAGCCCCATAAAGACGCACAGCACCTTGTGAAATGTAAAGGACGCTGCATACAAAGTCAGCTTTGTCCTTAGACAATGCAAGGAACCTCATATGGCCTCATTCACATGGGCAGCAAGTATAAACAGGAGGTTGAGCTGCAATTTTACCTCCCACCTAAAAAAGAACATGCAGGGTCTTCGACATGGCACACAAAAATTATGCCAAATGGCGTGTTTGGTAAAAAGTATGGCCGCCAAATCTGATCGATTCATGTGAAAGGGACTGCTTCACAACCACAAGCCAGGCTCCAGTATATGTGTATATTCTCTCTCTCTCTCTATATATATATATATATATATATATATATATTTATATATTATATACACACACACACACACACACACACACACACACACACACACACACACAAAGAGGCATTCAGGAGGTAGCAGCATCTCCCTCTGAAATGCCATCCACAGCAGATTGCTTTACAGTGGGGCGGTAGAGACTGTTGCAGGTGTGGGAAAGCCCTAAAGCTGCATATTTCAGTGACTTTGTCACCACTGCATCCTAGAAAGTTGCACAGAAAAAAAACATGACATTTATTATCCACTTTTGCTAAATCCTGATGGGATTTTCTACCACAGATAATCTGTGTAATCTACACTGACTGATTATAAGAAGGGCTCATTATTGTTTTCATAACCCTTGCTAGGCCTGATTGTCACAAGTGGTTCTCAAATCCCACCTATCACTGCAAATATCGGACTACACTATATGCTGCCATGAACCACCCCTAAAGGAAAGACACCGCTTACATGATCTATGCACAGTATCTAGTTATAAATGTGACTTTGCCGTATTACTGCAGGCACAATACCATACAGTAAGGACACAGCATGCAGGAAAATGTCCAGACCTGGAGCTCTTGTTTCAGCAGGGAGTATGAGCTGTGACCACTGTAGGTCTGATTTATGTTGGCCATACATTATACAATTTTCTCATTCAATTTCCTTTAGATTTACCTTCAACTATGTAGTGCAAGGGCCTGCCTGATTGCATACAAATGGAAAGTGTTTAGCAGGGTGGATTTGATTTAAATCACTAGTAAAAAGACTCGATTTAAATCATAATTGTTAAAGAGCAACTTTCATCTCTGTCCCGCAGCGGCTCCTCCTCTGACTCGCTGTTGACTCGCCGACAGTCCCATTCACTTTAATGGGGCGGCTGGTGATGCGGCAGTGACACAACAAAGTGAGGGACCTTCATTTGCAAACAAAATGAAGGTTTCCTATTTAGAATAATAATAATAATAATAATTAGAGCTGTCAGGTTAGTAAAACAGCGATATCAGGTCCGATTCCATCATACAGTTTGTAGTGTACATAGATTTGCACAACAATGGGATAAAGGAATATTCCTGAACTTTGTTTTATCTCCTGGTTACTGTGAAATTAGTTATTATTTATTTATTTCAGGTGCTTATATAGCGCTGTCAATTTATGCACATTCATACATACACATACGGCCAATTTAGACAGGAGCCAATTTACCTATCAGGATGTCTTTGGAGTTGAAGTATGGGAGGAAACCAGAGTACCCGGAGGAAACCCACGCAGGCACAGGGAGAACATGCAAACTCCAGGCAGGTAGTGTCTTGGTTGCGATTTGAACCAGGGACCCTTTTGCTGCTACACGAAAGTGCTAACCACTATACCACTGTGCCGCCCATTGTGTGAATGCATCAATGCAGTGCATGTTCTCTCAGTTTGCAGAGCTTGGATTCATTGAATGAGTTTATCAATGTAAATATTGCAGAATATACAGCCTCATGCTACAACACTAATGTCAGGTACCGGTATAGGAGGCTGAGATGATGAGAGGGCTTCCCTTGCGGCTGAGTGCACTGCACCCCTGGAGTTGGGGACAGGAGGTGCAATGCCCAAAGAAGCACAGGTCGCCTGCAGATGGAGCTTGAGTGGTGATTCCAGGTGTGGTAGTACTCAGGATACCCAGCAGGGGGAGACTGAAGCTAGTCTGGAAGTGCAAGCGGAGCTGTGGAGGAGATAGGCAGAATCAAGGTCAAGGCCAGGCCGAGGGTCAAACACGTGGAGTAGTCCGAATAAGCAGGAGAAGTCCGAGGAACAAGCCGGGATCAGAACCAGGGGAGAGTCAGAGCAGGTCAAGGCAAGCCGGGTCGGTCACAGAGAATCAGGCACAAGAACACAGGACTCAGGAACACAGGATACTGAGCTGAAGATAATCCAGCGATTTGTGACAGTTACTGGTCTCCTTTTATAGGCCGGTGCTTGCTGGTGATTGGTGCATTCTGCGCGCCTTACGGACGGACGTTCGTGCCGGACGAGCGTTCGTTGACGGGTGCCGTGTGTTACGGCGTCTGCGCGGGACCGCGCGGCCATCTTGGTTACTGGAACCTTTGCCAGTTCTTCCCTGACAACTAATCTCCATTCATGTTGAATAAACTATATTATTAATGTATCTTGAATAGAAACCTATCTTTATATAGATTTTTACTCCAAAAGCATTTATTAAAATAAATTTGATAAAAATAAAAGAAAATTGATTTCAATTAAAAAAAAAAAAAAAAAAAAAAAAAAAACTTATTTTTTTTATTATTTTTTTTAAAAAATCTTTGATTTTTATCCACCCTGGTGTTTAGGTTTGACCTCAGAATATATGGTTTTGGTAAAGCTAAAGGAAAATTGTAGAAGAAAAGTGTATAATGTATAACCAGCCTTAGCGTAGGGTGTGTTGAACCTCTACAGAGAGACCACTGCTTACACAAAGGGTCATCTCTGCAGCATGTTGGCAGTAAGCGGGCTTTTCTACACAAGATGTGGTTGCATTCCAAAGAAAACAAACTGTAAGGCTGTGTTCACACAGGGGTGATCGGACTTTGGCGTGACTTTGCTAGGCGACTTACAACGCGACTTTGCCTGTGGCCAATCAGAGAAGGGAGGGAGGGGGTTGCCTGGGTAATTCAGGGGGAGCACCTGTGTAAAGTATTTTCTTTTTCCTGTAAAGTCGCTTCAATATAGATAGGGGATCCGACTTGGAAGCGACTTCCATTGAATTCTATGGGCACAAGTCGGATAGAAGTCGCCTTGAAGTAGTACAGGAACCTTTTTTGAAGTCGGAGCTCTTTTTTAAGACGGTTCTCATTCACTTCAATGGGATTTCAGATGTCAAGAGACTTGGGGTGACTTGAGGCGACTCAAGTCAGAGCGCAAGTCGCCCCTGTGTGAACGGAGCCTGAGACTCTGCACACTTTTTGTTTTCTGTATTTAACCGATTTAAACAGTTGAATTGAGCTTTAATAGATGCGAAGAGAAGTAGATGCTAACCATTGAGAATATCTAAATAAAGAGGTAGTTGGCTTTCTGGAGAGAAGATGAAGGAATTGTCATAAGGTGTATTGCTATCTTATAAAGCATGGGTCTCCAATCTATGACCCAAGGGCCACATCCAGCCCATTACAAGATATTATTCAGACCCCAGCTTGGTTCAGTTTGAGGATTAAGGTCAGCACAGGCTGCCTATAGTCTCTGCTGTAACTTTCACTCCATGGGCTCTGATGGGGACCTTGATATAAGGGGGGCACTGATAAGGACTCTGATGGGGACCGTGATATAAGGGGGGCACTGATAAGGACTCTGATGGGGACCTTGATATAAGGGGGGCACTGATAAGGACTCTGATGGGGATCTTGATATAAGGGGGGCACCGATAAGGACTCTGATGTAGGGCCAACTCTACAACAGGAACCCTAATATAAGGGGAGACTCTGATGTGGCCCTCGTATTGAAAACTTTGGGGACACCTGTCTAAAGCCTCGTACACACAATGCGAGTTTCAGATGACAGAACATTTGTTTTTTGTTGGATGCTGGTCTCATGTTGAAAGTGAAGAGGGTACCAACGATACGAAAAATTTTGTACGACCGAATTCAGCGTCAGAAGTGACGGAACGTGTTGGATAGTCCTGTATGTATTTTTTTGTTTGAGCATGCGTAGTCGTGATTGTACGATTTTTTTTCGTACAAAAACTGTACTGATGATATGAAAATCGGAGTTGCCGTACGAAAAAATGTTTCTAGTCTGCACATCCAGATTTTGTCTTATGAGAAATCAAAATCGGCTGTGGAAAGGCGCATACTAATGGTAAAAAGTTTGAATGAACAGCCATCGAGCGAAAATTCCAGTCCGAAATTTGTGTGTACGGGGCTTTAAGCTCACCAAACACTTTACATTCTGATTGAACAATATCCTCCTACTACATTGGATAGATTAGTGCCCCTCCAATTATATAGATTTAGTAAATCTAAAAAAGATTGTACAATCAGATTGTATTGTGTACTGCATGGCCACCTTCTTAGAGATTGTACATACCTGCAAGTGGTATGCTTACACTTTACCTAGCATGCATTTACTGATCATGTAGCTCATACTAGGTTCACTTTGAAAGTTGAACTCCAAGCAAATAAACTGTTGGAATACCTAAATAATTGTTTTACCCACCAACAATTCAGTTCAGTCAGTCTTGTGATGCAGACACCCCTGCATGGCAAAACAGCCAGCTCCCTGAACGCCACTTCAGTGGCAACACAGCTCAGTCAAGAACACTCCATGGCCTACTGAATGGACAACGAAGGAGCAGCAGATCAGTGATGAATCATCCCTCTGCTCTTCCTGAGAGCATGTTCACTGCCAACACATGTGCCTATACAATAAAGCCTCATGCTAGCATGCTTCATGGCAGCTTCCATCATAGCCTGATATAAGGGGACAAGAAACCTGGACAAAGACTACGATTGAATAAGCACTTTCTTCACAGGTGAGGTAAGCCCAGTCTAAATTACAAATGGAAGATGATTGCTATTCAATACTTACTTTTAAATGTACAGTAAAGCATACGGATAACAGATTCCTCCATCCATGCTGCACAGTGTGGATGGAGGAACCTCCTGGTGCAGCTATTGTATTTTGATCAATTGTTAAATCGGGATCTGGCCAAAATGTGAACTGTGTATGACCAACTTTTCTGGTGGTTTGATCATATATCTACAAGTACACAGACAGCTGCCATGTAAGGCCGGTTCACACATAAGGCCTCATACACACGGACGTTTCTAAAAAAATAAACAAAACGTCGGGCCCGACGTCAAGGAAAAAAAGTCGGTGTTTTTCGGCGTTATGCATCGGCGTTTTTGAGCATTAGTGAGCGTCGGCGTCAATAGGCGTTTTTTAAAAAAAAAAACATCCCTCTGCTATTTTTCAACCTAATAACGTCGGCGTCAAAAAACGCCGGTATAATAATAGGTGGCGTTTGTTGGCATATTGTGGCGTCGGCATCAAAAAATGCCAAAACGTTACAGCCTCAGAACGCGATGGCTGTGGGTTCTAGTTTCAGCTCACTAAGGCCGACGTCATCTACAGCTCAAAAACGCCAACGTTTTTATGGGGCCATTGACTAACATGGAGAGCTGCAAAAAATGCCAGAAAATGCCGGCGTCAAAAAACGTCCGTGTGTATGAGGCCTCAGGCTCTGACAAGTGATCCTTGATGGAATGCCTTTCCCATCTGGTTGACCGGCAGCTCAGAGCCGATATTCTGCCTGCTGGTTGTTTCTGTGGAAGTTGGGGATATCCCGCTGTGCCACAACCATGTGCATTAAGCCTGGTACACATGGGCTGAATATCAGCTGCTTCAACAGAAACTGGTCGACGTTTGGCCCATGTGTACAGCAGCCCGTCCAGCTTGTCAAGGGGCATGCCAAAAAACATCAGCCGATCAGCACTCTTATTCAATGGCTGCGAGTGCTGACCAGTGTGTTCTGGTGGGGGGCAGTCCCCCATCAGAACACAATAGCTCATCGGGGAGATTGCTGTACTAACATCGCATAGTTAGTACAACAAGCTCCTCTGGGTTGAACAAAAATAAACTGATCGTGTGTACCAGGCTTTAAACTTGGTTGCACTGCAGTCCCATTCATCTGAATTGGGCACATTCTGCCTGCCATATACAACATGCTTTAAAACAAATTATCATGCCAAGACATAACTGCAACAATACAGACATGTCTGCTGGCAATGTAAACTTGCTGGTGGGCTGCTCAGGGGGCAGTAAAAACATCAATCAACCATTCCTCTGCTGCCCTTGTGAATGAGGCCCAATATTGACACAAATGAAAGAAAGCACACACTGCTATCCTCACTTCATATCCATTTACTAGCAGAATAGATTCCCTTAAAGGACAGCTAAACCTGAAAACAAAATGTAATGCATGCCAACTTACTGGTCCTTAGATGTGGTGGCTGCTTTAGTTTTCTGGTTTTCAGGCCAAGTACATTTTCTATCAGTACAGAAAATTCCTGTTTATCTTGCCAGAATTCCCGTGTCCTTGCAACTTCCGCTTCACTGAACTGATATCAAACATTAGTTTTGCCATCTATCTTTTGTCATCACAAAAAAAAAAAACCTCCAATGTAAATGGAGAGAAGGAATGGAGGAAGATTACTTGTCTAAGGCCCCTTTCACACAGGCACTCCGATCAGGTCCACCTGTCAGTTTTTGGAGGCGGATCCGATCGGCCACTCCATTCACCTCTATGGAGCGGTGCGTGTCAGTGGTGACCTGTTCGCTGACATCTGCCACTATTCGATCTGGTCTGCCAAATCCAGACGGATGGTTGTCCTATTTTCCATCGGTCTGGAGCAAAGTTTCTCAACCCTGTCCTCAAGTACCCCAACAGGTCATGTTTTGGGAATTTCTCTTAGATAAAATAGCTGTCCAAAATGCCAAGCCATTGACTCTGATTTAAAGCACCTGTGCAAGATAAAGGAAAACCTGCAAACATGGCCTGTTGGGGGTACTTGTGGAGGATCGGATGAAAACAGACAGGCAGATCCATTTTCATCCAATATCCCCATAGAGGAGATTGGGACTCAGACAGGTCCATCTCAGCACGGTGAGCAGAGATGGACCTGTCATCCGCCTGCTCGGCGGGGATCAACGGAGCGATCCCCCACTGAGAAAGCAGAATCCGTTTAACAGAGATGCCCATGTGAAAGGGATGGTCGGCGCTCAGGATGACTACCAAAATAGTATTTCTTTATTAAGTACATGTACAAAGCTGTAAAAAAGCCTATGCGTTTTGAACGCTAGTCCGAAATGTGTAGGATGTTTTATAGCTTTGCACATGTACTTAACCACTTAACAACCGCTCTATAGACAAATGACGTCTACAGAGCGGTTGCATAATTCTGGGAGGATGTCTATTGACGTCCTCCCAGAATCGCGCTTCCCGCGCGCCCCCTGGGGCGCGCACACGGGAACATCCGTGACCGTCGGGTCCGGGGGACCCGACTGATCACGGATCGCGGTGAATGCCCGCTGTGAGTGGCCTTTCACCACGTGATTGCGCCGTCAAATGACGGCGTGATCACATGTAAACAAGCCGGCGGAAGCGCCGGCTTTTCTCTCCTCTCCGCACCGATCGGTGCAGTGTGAGGCGGCCGAACAAATGTACACTAGTGCGGCAGTAAACTGCCGCGTTAGTGCACCACTTTCCGGTGAGTGTCGCCCGTAAGTGGCGCTAGGCACTAGTCAGCCCAGGGGGCCTGGGCTGCCAGTGCCTACAAGGGCACACGCGCGGGGTCCCCCGCGCGCCCTTCGCGCTAAGACCCTCCTGCAGTTATCTGTAGGAGGGTCTTAATACGTTGGCGAGACATCTGCAGTAAACAGATATCTCGCCAACAATTCACCAATTCATGTACACGTTTCGATATTTTGTAGGATGTGTAAAGCCTGATCGCAAGTTTTGCGTATCCGAAAAAATGT
>BLSH010083375.1:246925-293294 GCA_018402905.1 Glandirana rugosa | reverse complement strand
CGGCGGTTACCCCGTGATAAGGGGGGTGACTGCGGCGGTTACCCCGTGATAAGGGCGTCAGTGGGGGGAATAGTGCCACATTGGCGGCCGTCAGTGGGGGGGAATAGTGCCCCATTGGCGCCGTCAGTGGGGGGGAATAGTGCCCCATTGGTGCCGTCAGTGGGGGGGAATAGTGCCCCATTGGTGCCATCAGTGGGGGGGAATAGTGCCCCATTGTCGGCGTCAGTGGGGGGAATAGTGCCCCATTGTCGGCGTCAGTGGGGGGAATAGTGACCCATTGTTGGCGTCAGTGGGGGGAATAGTGACCCATTGTTGGTGTCAGTGGGGGGAATAGTAACCCATTGTTGGTGTCAGTGGGAGGGGAATAGTGCCTCATAATTGGCATCCGTGGAGGACTCGTGCCCCATTGCTGGTGTCAGTGGGAAGAATAGTGCCCCATTTTTGGTGTAGGTGGGAGGAATAGTTCCCCATTGTCTGTGTCAGTGGCCGAAATAGCGCCCCTTTGTTGGTGTCAATGGGAGGAATAGTTCCCCATTGTTGGTGTCAGTGGGGGAATAGTGTCTTGTATCAGTGGCAAGAAAAGTACCTCAAGAGCTGCATAAGGGCAAGCAAAGGGCAGCATCTGGCTACGGGGACACAGTTTGGAGACCACCGATTTCATTTCATGGGCCTGCTTAAAGTGGTAGTACAATGAAAGTTTTAAAAAGATGCAGACAGGCAGGGCATTTATAAAAAAAAAATAAAATAAGAGACCCAAGATCTGAGAGACCTGTCATCGGAGTGTGTGTATACTTTATTTTCATCAGGTGGTCTGGCTAGTAAGCCTTTTGTTTTTCAACTGAACAAGACAAGCTCTCCTGCAAATGTATCAGTAAGAGTGTTGAGACAAACATTTACCACTGACAGGGCTGCTTACAATGATCAGCTTTTATTTATTTGTGCAAGACCTTTATCCCAAAAGAAAAAAAAAATTGCTGTACTGCTTATAAAATGTTAGCTGGAGTTTGGCTTCAATTTGATACTGTATCTGAATCGGTTAGTACATCTAACACTCCCCTGTCCCCCAGACAGACAGTGCTGCTGTCCAAAAGGTGCCCCTGTGCTCCTTCATCCAGAGTGGGGGCACGCTAATACAGGAGGCATGTTACTGGCCAGGGAAAAAAGCATTAAAAGAAAAACGAATGCAGCCAACACATCTAAGAATTGGTAAGCAGGAATATATTACATTTTGGGTATTGAGTTTAATGCCACTTTCAATGACAGACTAGCATTACAGAAATTGCCAGTTAGTTTGTAGCTCATATATAATTTCTTCCATGATCAGCTGTTTAAAGTGTAGGAACCTAACACACTTTTGGATGCATACCTTGTGACTGGTAGAAAAAAAATATTTTGTTTAGGGCCCCAGAGAGGTTTGGTCTGACCCTGCCACTTTAATATATAACGCAAAATAAACTGTAAGGGGATACAAGATGAATTACACACAAGGGGCCCATCTGTACACTTAAGTACTCCACCCAGACCTGTCTATCAGTAGGAGTCCTTCTTAAGCGGTTAACATCTCTCATTAGGGCTATTAAATGGATTTAGGTTGCTAAATGATGATGATCGATAAAGTGTTTAGTGGTCTAAACCTCTCATTATGAACGCAGAAAATACATTGATCTGATTATGCCTCCTACTCATAAACAGGGAGAATGTAAACATGTTATTTTTTGGAGAATGCAGAACCTATGTTTATCAAGACTTCAGATAAAACGAAAACTGAAAAAAAAAATCTTCAAGGTTGCACCCCATCCAATATCAGTATTCGGTTTTGGAAAAGGGTCTACAAATGTGTAATTTTAAGTCAGTTTTCCCCATACTACAGTCCATGGAGTGGATATGGACAATTACTTCCTTCAACTGGTCCTTGAGGCACAATCCCTCCCACGGATCCAATGTGGCCCAGTTCCTTCCACTGACACCAATGATGGGGGACTATTCCTCCATCTCACACCAGCAATGGGCTATGGATAACATTGATGGGGCACTATTCCTCCCACTGCCAACATAGATGGGACACACCATTCTTCCTACTGACACCAACAATTGGGTTCAATTCTTTCCATGAACACCAGCAAAGGGTTATTACTTCTCCCACTGACAGCAACAATGGGGCAATTCCACCCCCTGACAACAATGGGGGGTGGATTACTGCCTATGACAAGCAGTCATTTCTTATTTTCACTGACCATCAACCTTGGGGCAGCTTTAATTCTTCCACTCACCACTGAGCCAGGGGGGGTTGTTTAATTCCACTGCATACTAACCCCTGTGCTTTTTTCTTTTTAGCTCCTCTCCTCCTAGCAGCTCTGCTTACAGCAGCCAGACCAATCCTATTTGCCAGGATGACCAACTTCTGGGCACGTGCAGGACTGGCATCGTCCCACAATGGCCAATGAACTGGCACACAAGAGAAGATGCAGGCCCCAGAGGGACTGTTGGAAATGTGAGCATTAAGAACTTTAGGTCTGTTTTAATCTGCAGAAGAATCAAAAGCTACTATTTATAAAACACATAGCTGTACAGATCTCACATCTGAGAAGGAAAACTATTAAGGTGTTTACTCAATTTTATAAAATTATTTTTTATATCATTTTATTCTTGCTGACTGGTCCTGCAGACTAAAGATATAGATTTTTGTGTACCTACTAGGTGAGCATAGGAGATAGGGTATGTATCCCAGGTTTTCTGCTCACTAAAGCCGGCCATAGATGGGTCATTTAAAAAAAAAAAAAAAAAGAAGAAGATTTCTCCATGCACACAAGCGAAGTTGATTGAGTTAATCATCCCTCCACTGGACATTGTATTCCGACAGCGAGTCTTTCCGCTATCACAATAAACTGAACAGCGGCTACCGCAGCTGATTGAGGGCAGTTTTCCAACATTCCCGGTCAACAGAAGCCGATTGAACGATGGATTTCTGTAGAGCAGGGACAGCCACACATGGATCGAAACTCGGCGAGGCCCTGCTGAACCAACAGAATTTTGATGCACCTCTGGCTAGCGGCTTCATGTACACTAGCAGCTCCTGACATTTTTTTTCCCAAAGCTCCTAAAGTCAACTCTGCTAAAAGCCTGTGTGTCAATGTACACATAGGCCTTTAGCAGAGATTAGGAGCTGCTGTTATTAGGTGTGGTTCAGCTTCCCTCAACCTCGCTCTCCCGATCGCAGAAGAATCGCGTTCAGGATAGCAACGTTTTGACTGCAGAACATGGAAAACCATGGCGCGATTTTTCAGCGTTTTTGCGTTTTCCCGTTGCCACCGTAAATCATGGCCAAGTGTACATGAAGCCTTATACAACAGTGTCTGTGCAATTTGTTCCCCAGCTATTTAAAACTTTGATCAGTAGAAAACCAGCTATTTAAAACATTACAGTACCAAACTGCCACCTTCTGTCTGCCACGTTAAATTATACTTAAAATGGCATCCAAAAGAGTTTTACACCTGCGTAAAATAATGAAAACATTCAGAAACACAATTGTACTCCCTCAAAATAAGTATGAAATTCTACCTTACAGTTTGTGAATCTAAGGCTACCTACAGACAAAAGATGATCATTGGCAATGAGATGATCATTAGCCAACTGGCCAATACTAGCAAGACCAGGAAACGATCACACAACTATGGACAATCTGTGACCTCAGCAGACACCCCTTTGAATGTCTGATCTTGGGGCAACAATAGATTACTTTGGATGGACCCCCATAGATTTTTCCGTAAGACAAGGCCAACTCCAGAGCTTTCTCATCTCTTCATAAATATCCATGTTTCCATGATACGGTCATACAGGTTTATTCTGTGGCAGGATCTTACTACTGCACTCTCTTGCCTATAGCTATTCTTTCCCGAACAATCACTGCCTTGGATACACATAATGTTCTTCCTGTCACACTAATAAAGCCTGTTCTCATTTAATCTTATTTAATAAAAAAACTCAGCATCTTGGCCCAAGATTACACACAGAGCACCGGCCTCTGTCCATTGTCCCATTCATCCCTCCCCTGCCCCCCTTTGCCGGTTCTTCACCTACATTCCTCAGCGCACAGGAATGCAGACATGGCATTTGTCTGCTACTGATACAGCCCTAAGTCCTCCTGCACTGAGCCAATATAGCCATTATTAGATAATGAATAGATTTTCATATTTTTTTCCACAGCACCCCATGAATGTTATTTTAAAAACTAATCTCAGGAATGTCTGCATGCAGATGAAATGCTTAAGGAGGATGCCTTAAAGTGAACCTGCAGCAATATAATACTTCTAAAACCACCATTTATGCTGCAGAGCAGGCACCGCCAGCTTCCTGTATGCCTGGATTGAGCTTTCTGGGGGCTTCAAAAACCTGAACATCCTGATACACAAAACACAGCCAGCACCTCCACATGGCCGCTTCCCCCTCCTGCTCATCACTGTTGGTTAAGCTGCCCATATACTGTACAAATTTCATACAGTACTTGTACTCTGCCAGGTGACATCTGATGTTCCATGCTCAACCTAAAACAGCACAAAACAAATTCCTAATTCTCCAATTCAGATGAACTACATTTGACGACAGTGTCCCCACACCCCTTGAATACATATCTTATACCCCCAGTTTTGGAACCCACTGTACCAAATTCAACAATCAGTTTCTTGGCCATTTGTAGCCAACAATGTTTCACAGAAGCAGCCAATATTTCTGAAATTTCCAATTTTCATTATTCACAATTGAGATTGAGAGGGGCTTGAGTTCATGCCAAACTTTGATACATATAAAATTTAACCCGTTGTGCATATTCCACAGAATTCTATTGGACAAAAGAAAGTTGGAAGGTCTCAATAAGGGGTACCAGTCACATAGAGATCTATTTGATCAAACAGTGTTACCTTCAAAACTATGTGAAGGTTCCTCGAGACAAGGACCTTGATCTTCGCCTCCTGGAGCTTTCAATGCACAAAGGTCCTGGGTCTCCTCTTCTGCTAAGGGTCCATCTTTGCTTCTTGCAGACTGGGACACTGAAATTTGAACATCTTCCTGGATATTTCGGTTTCCCTCCATTTCTGTAGTTTGGGAGTAGTGGTCTAAAACATAGCCTAGTACAGTATCGTCCTCTAATTTATAAATTCCTGCAAATAAAAACAGACATACATTAGAATCACACTAAGAATCAGGAGGAGGATATCCATTAGGTAGCATTCTGGCATTTTAAAAAACTAGGGTCCAGGATTTGGTTTAAAAAAAGCTTCAATAACTGTATGGTGTTTGGCGGGGTTTTTCTCCAGGTTCTCTCATTTTCTTTCCTTACACTAAACATGCTGGCAGGTTTGTGTACCAAGAGCAGGATGATGGTTTATTTATTTATTACAGGTATTTCCATAGTGCCATCAATTTAAGCAGCGCTTCACATATATATTGCACATTCACATCAGTCTGTCCTGAAGGAGCTTACAAGGTAGAACATGCAAACTCCAAGCAGGTAGTGCCATGGTTGGGATTCAAACCGACGACCACAGTGCTGCTAGGCGGAAGAGCTAACCACTTAGCCATTGTGCTGCTCCTCTGCACCAAGATCAGTAAATTCAGAGGTGCACTGCATTGTTTGTTTGCAGGCCATTCAGGAAGATGAATCTTTTGACGGATAGTGCCTGCATAGTTTTGGTGCTGACCTTAGAGCCTACACCATGGAACCAGTGAAGTATTTCCCCACATCTGTAAGGTATATAAACTCTGAAACCGTTTTTTTTTTGTTTTGTTTTTTATAGAGGTCTGGTCTGTAAGAGGTCATTCTCTTGACTAGTTGCAGTGTAATGGGGCATTCTGTTCACCGACCACCAATGCAAGGGAGCATTCACTGACCACCAATATAACAGGGCATTCTTTCCATTGACCACCAATAAGAGGCATTCTTTCCAATAATCACAAAGTTAAGGGGCCTTCTTCCCACTGATCACCAATATAAGGGACATTTTCCCATTAATAACTAATGTTCTTCTAACTGGCAACCAATGTAAAAGGACATTTTGACCACTGACCACCAATCAGGGGTGTCAAGCTATTTTAGCTATTCAGCTGTAACCCTTGTAATACCAAGGTCGCACAGCAAGTTCAGAAAGATCCTTCCTTAGGTGCAATCTCCTTTATGAGAGCAGCTATATTTGCTCTACATAATCCCACTGTGTGTGGGAACCCACCTTCCTCTGCTCACCTCCAACATGGACTATAATTATACGTGCCAACAAAGCTAGTGCTAGCTAGTAACAGTAAAGAAAAATTCCCATTTCCATGATAAGGAGTGTGATCATTGCTCCCATCTATGACATCTCCGACCACGGTCTTCAGAGTAGGACGACTAGAATACAATGGGATATGAACAGTAGGACTGCCGCTTCAATGAGTACAGGCGGTCCCCGGGTTACAAACAAGATAGGGACTGTAGGTTTGCTCAAAAGTTGAATTTGTTTGCAAGTCGGAACAGGTAAAAGTGTAGCTTCAGCCAAAAAAAGTATTTTTAAGCTTTTTGGATAGCATAGGGAAGGGGTAACACCCCTGTAATGTTTGTTTTGCTGTCTGTGTTTCTGTTCAGAAGATTCCACCTCACTTCCTGTCCAATGATAATTGGATTTTGAAAATTTTGGTTTGTTGTGGAAACAAACCTTGGTGATAAAGCATCAGTGGAGACACCTTTTGCCATAATAACTCTTACAGGAGTGAATTTCCCTTCCTAGGGGGAGATTTCCTGTCATTTCCTGTTGTCTCCCTCCGTTTGTAAGTAGGAGTCGTTTGTAAGTCGGATGTTTGTAACTAGCGGACCGCCTGTAAATGGAATTGTAGTTTGAGTGATGTATGAGTATTGCATGTGCACTACTGTTTTTAAACTCCTTTACTAGAAATGAATGTACTGCAGGTGAAGTGAGAAGTGCAGGGGACAAAAAGGTGCAAGAAATAAAAGAAATAGCTTAAATATATTGGCAAATGTAAAACAAAGGTGGTGGTTGAAAAAAATTAGCCTGAACTCGATAGTCTGTTTAACAGGGAAACTAAATGATATTTTAAAGTGTCACTCTTTACCTGTGAAAAAAAAAAGTGTCACACTCCCCTAGTGAAATGTTTGTACATGCATCAACCAATGTGTGAATCCAGGTGTGATTATTATGGCTCTGTGGGAGTGGGTGTAGACAAAACTAGAGCAAAGGAATGCCATATTCAAATCACCATTTTGGGTAGTGATTAAAATAAAAAAAAAAAAAAAAAAAAAACACATTACAATTCAGAGGTGGGTGCACTTTTACAAAACAGGCTGGTTTCATTTTACAAAACGCACAGACCTGATGTAACATATTTCCTACTCTCCTGAATATGTCTAAGCACATGCAATTATACTATGGTAGCAATGCAGCTTTACATCACACCTTTATAACACAAAGCTACAGCTTGACTGTCCCATAAAGTCGGACCAACAAAAATATGTCTCATAAAGCACACCATAGCCAATAAATGACAACTACAGAAAAATATACTTTTACTTGCATATTAATTCACTCATTAACACCTGACTCAGAAACGTGTATGTTACAATGACATTCATTGAGACACACACTCCGCACTCAGAGCCCATAAACGTGGTCAGGCAGCAGCAACTCTTGTATCGGTACATGTTAAGTTTTGCAGAGCTGCCATTTAGGGATATAGGACCAGTTTTATAAAAGGCATGAAATCAATATCTGTTCGTAATTAGTATATTTCTAAGCAGAAAGGAATTTCAAAAGCAATAAGCAGGAGGATTTTTGCAGACATCACATTCTCCTCGCACAATGTCTGCCGGACTGTGCGTTATGTACTTATGACCCATTTGGAGTAAAAAAATATAAAGATAGATTTCCATTTAAAATACATGAATAATTTAGTTTATTCAGCATGAAATGGAGCTTCGTTATGTAGCATGAGGCTGTATATTCGGCAATATTTACATTTTTGGTAAACTCATTCAATGAATCCAAGCTCTGTAGGCTGAGATAGCATGCACTGCATTGATGCATTCACACAATTTCACAGTAACCATGAGATAAAACAAAGTTCAGTAATATTCCTTTATCCCATTGTTTTGCAAATCTATGTACACTACAAACTGATATCACGGCTTTACTAACCTGACAGCTGATTATTCTAAAAAAGGAAACCTTCATTTCATTTTGTTTGCAAATATTAAAGATTCTAAATACCAGTAAGAATAAGTCCTTACATTTAAAGAGCACTTGTCATTTCAGATCCACCTTGGCAGCACCTGTTAGCGGGCATCTACTCACCTGCTGCCACCACGTCCCTCACCTTGTTGTGTCACTGCCACATCACCAGCCGTCCCATTAAAATGAATGGGACTGTCGGTGAGTCACTAGTGGGTCACAGGAGGAGCCGATGCGGGACAGAGAGGACCGTTGCTCTTTAAAAATTATGATTTAAATCGAGTTGATTTACATCAAGCCTTTTTACTAGTGATTTAAATCATGATTTAAAGCTACTTTAAATCAAATCCACCCTGCCCCAGCATTATTTGCATTAAGCATTCCCAACCCTGCAGTCTGTACTACTGACACCTTGCTCTGTGTGTTATGTACTCCTGACCCCTGCACTCTGTTATGCATTTCTAACCCTTGGGCTCTGTGTTGCATATTTCTGAACCTTGTGCTCTGTGCAATACTTACTCCTGACCTCTGCACCCATTACATTATGTACTTTTCACCTTTGCACATTACATACCCCTGACTCCTACACTATAGAAAGCATGCTATACATTACACATGCCTGACCTTTGCACTCTGTGCATTGCTTTTTCTTGACCCCTGCATAGGTTTTGTTTTCCTGTCATCTTCAATCTGAATGTTACATGCTATTGAACAGTACATACCCCTGACTACTGCATCACATTTGCTATTTTGTAATTGCATATTCCTGACCAAATTGTTCATTGTCTCAACAGTTGCTGGTTGCCAAGTAGCTTTTAACTATTTTAAGAAGCCCTTCTTTGAGGTAGGCATATACAAAGTGTCAGCTCTGTTTCTTGCAGAAATGCACATGGAATGGAAGAGTTTCAGATTTTTTTCCCCCAATTGTGCTAAGGTCTATAAAGGTCTTTGAGGCTCTCGGTCATGACACAGTAAAGCTTATTTTGTGGGTACAAGAACTGTGGTACATGTGTATAGATTGAGTAGGCTCTGGTTTTATTTAAAGTGTTTGTTAACCCACAGGGTTAAATTTACATTATATTATTGGTTGATTCATCTAATGTCCCCCTGTGACTGTGCTTTATAAAAAATACAGCTATATACCTGGTTTACAGGGTGCAGATCGGCGATCACGGGACACGCCGCCTCTCACAGGCTGACAGATGCAGCAGACGGGGCCGAGGATCCCCCGCTGACCTCATTCAGGAGGGGAGGAGGAGAGAGGCGGCCCTGCCCTCTGCAGCTGTCATGTGAGAGAGGAGAGAGGCGGCGTGTCACGTGATCACCGGTTTGCGCCCTGTAAACAAGGTATAAAGCTGCATTTTTTATAAAGCACAATCACAGGGGGACAGAAGATGAATCGGCCAAGAGGATAATGTAATTTTTAACCCTAATTTGAGCAGCAGGACCGGAGGGGGTGGCGCGGACATGGAGCGGACAGTCAGAGAGGGGAGAGGAGAGAGGATGGAGGAGAGCACACAGGAGACACAAAGTAGGGCTGTGGCTGACGGAGGCACGTATGCTGACCACTGTGTCAGAGCTCAGCAGCCCTGATATATCATGGTCAGCGTACATAAAGGGAGGGCAGAAACTGGCAGGATCAGCCATGCATTTCAGGTGATACAGGGGGCCAAATTACACAGCACAAGCATTGTGCTGTATAATATACTGGAACAGGATCTTTTTTTTTGGGTTAACAAACGCTTTAACTATATCCCATCAGGCCACTACCACTGTAAGCATAATTAGGCCGCACCCAACATGTGCCGGATGTTACGCGACACATCATCACCCTTCGTAGAGTGCCCCAGGTACGCAACTACATAGACAAAATGTATTGCCCAAGTGTAGAACCCTCTAAAATGCTATAGTTCCTGCTACTGACAGAAATAGTGAAAAAGCTTAAAATAAAGCACTTTATGAGAGAAGAGCGAACCATTCACATTATTTTGTACGCACATACAGTATATATCAATGATAATCCAGAAATCTGAGAAGATCACTATATCATCTGCCGGAAAAACGCTTGGAGTCTTGTCTTGTTATCTGTCTACAGGGCCCCCTAAGCTATCATTCTAACAGAAGTCACATGGTGTGTAGCTGACAAGACTCAGCCATGATTTATCAGTGTGATGGACCCCTGCACTGTCTGCTCTGCAATCACATGTTATTGCTATAGTTACACCCTTGTTATGTGTATAGTTGTAATGGCAAGCAGAGACCAAACCAGTTCTCGGGTCATCGGATGTCTTCCATTACTGTCAACAAGTTCCTGATTTTAGATTTAGAATTTAGCAATAGCTGACAAAGAAAACACAACTTTCCGACATTTAAGAAGAGAAATAGATTACAATAAAATTCTCTTTGTAGCAAGACTTGAATCAGCATTCTTTACCATGTCACAGCGTGTAAATATATGAATTCAGCACAAAAATCAATTACATAGGGCTCTCATTTTCTGCATATTTATGTGAATTTAAATGACTTGATCAATCTGCCAGAACACTGGAATTACACACCCAATTCAACATGACATAATTCACTGTTAGTAGAGATATCATGTCTATGGAAGAAGAAGTCCCATTATTGTAGTACTATAGTCTACAGTACTGTAATGGAATGAAAGGAAAAGGGGGGAAACGGTTTCAAGCCCCCTGTTCCTCATGGGATAGCAACAGCGGAGTTTCTAGCTCCCCTGGGATGAACAAATGCGGAAGTAGCCCCCATTGGTCCCTGCTGGGATAGGTAGGTCAGGGGACCTCTGTAGTTAGGCAGTTTAGGGTTTTGGCGGTCAAAAATTTTAAATAAAAAGAGGGGTCCGTTCCCCAGTGGCCTGATTAGCAATCAAGCTGTGGTGTTCTAGGAGCTTTTGCTTCACTGAGCAAACAGTGCTTTTGTGGCTGAAGATGTCCCTTTTAAGAAGGCCGATAGAGAGAGCCATTGAAGAGGTGGGAGAAGATTGGATCAGGAGCTGCTTGAACTTACCCAGGACGCCGGGTCAAGCCCCTCAAGAGAGCCCCGGGATCCCCGCTAGCACTCCAGCGATTGCCGCCTCCACCAGCCAAGACGTTCCCTGGACTTCAGGGCAAGTTGGAGTAGCCGAGGAGGAAGACACCAGTGCCATGATGTGCCTAGAGGGAGAGGCACGTCAGTCAGAAGCGGAAGATCCGGCTCGTCAGGTGACACGGCGTGTCACTTTCCTCCCAATGGAGGGGCAGGCGAGGAGGCGGCACCGTGGTCAGCAGCGCTACTCACCTTCTCCTCCCCGCACTGTCCCTGTATGTAGCACTGCTGCTGGCTCACGGCGCAACAGCGGGACACCAGTGAGGGGGTTAAGGGAGCCCAGCACAAGGAGGCATGGCTCAACGAGAGGGGCGCCGCCTGTGTCATCAGGGGCGATCTGAAGCTGCAGGAAGACAGGTGGTTCCGGACCGGTCCAGGGTGTCAGCAGGAGGAGAAGAGGAGCAGCAAGGTGCAGGCAGTCGCATCCCAGTGCTATGTTCTTCACTGAATTCCAGGCCAGAAGTTCCTGTGATGGCTCCAACACTTGGGGAGTTTACTCCCAACTTAATTGAAGTATTTTCATCTGTGTTGGTGAGGACTGTGAAGGACTTACAGCTTTAAAAAGATAGCAGTAATTTTGTTAATAATGCTTTTGTTTCTCAAGGTTCAAAATGCTCAGGTATACGTCAATTCTTCTGTGGATGTGGTGAATGTGACTGAAGTATGGGCGCCATCTAGTGGCGCTAATGCCTATTGTCCGGCTTCACATTCAGCAGAATTATTGAAATCTAGTAATGTTCCTGAGGTAGCTAGAAAAGAGGTTTTACCTTGGTTCCTGACACCACTAGGCTTTCACCTTTCCTTAAATAAAAAAGAAAAAATTTGGAGCGGTGAATTTATAGATTTGTTAATTTTATTGCCATCTGCAAAGGTTGTGAAGCAAGGTAAAGAAGAGGATGATAGAAAAAAATCTGCAGCCAAGTCAATAAATAACTGGCTGCAGGGTTTTTGTATATTCTCCAGTGTACTATGTGAAAAACAACCGGATTTGAGTCCGGGTCTTTCAACATCTGGATATTGTTTTAGAAGCTTACAGGAGTTTTGGGGGGGGGGGGGGTGGCTTGGTATGCTTATGATGAGTCTTTTCGTCAAAAGAAAGCGGTACATGCTGCCTTGCCTTGGGGTACAAAGGATGTCAGTCCCTGGCTGAATCTTTTTCTGCCCCGTACCAAGGCAGCCCCGACTTTCTAGTCAAGCAACTCACACTAGTTACCGTGAAGGAGTGTGCATCAACTTTAACGAGAGCCAATGTCGTTGGCCAAATACCTGTAAATACAGGCATGAATGCGCATTCTGTTCAGGGACTCACCCAGTTTCTAAATGTTTTAGAAAAATGGCCAATGCGAATCAGCAGCAAAATAGGGAGCCCCCTTCAAAAAGTGGACTCACCAGTGAACCTGCAAGAAATGGTGCCATGGTTGCAGGTTTTTCCAGAGCAAGCGACAGCATGCCTGCTGTTTAAAGGTTTTTTTTCTCTGGTTTCCAGCTGCCTAGCTTTAAGGGAATAGGTTGCATAGTACACAATAATTTAAAGTCCATGGTTGGCTTAGAAAGTATTGTAGAGGAAAAGAGAACAAAATTGATCTAGGTACAGTAGCGGGTCCTTTCAGGTTTCCTCCATTTGTCAATTTTAGGTTATCACCATTAGGAATAGTACACAAAAAAGAGAACACATATTTGCCCATTCATCACCTATCTTTTCCTAAGGGCAAGTCTTTGAATGACCAAATTCAGGAGAACGCCTGTTCAGTAACCTATGCTTCCTTTGAAGATGCTTTGTTTTTATTAAGAAAGTTAGGTAAGGGGGCATTGTTGGCAAAAGCAGATATAAAGTCAGCATTCAGGCTACTACTGATTGAGTCGGCAGCTTTTAATTCCCTTGGGTTTCTCTTTAATAATAATTTCTATTTTGACAAATGCCTTCCTATGGGCTGTTCACTATCTTGTTAGTATTTTGAGAAGTTTGCATCCTTCCTAGAGTGGGTAGTGTCAAAAGGTAGGGGAATCTAATGATAGAATACACTTACTACTTGGATGGCTTCCTTTTTCTAGGTCCAGCTGGCCAGGATAAATGCATGGTTCTTTTGTCCTCTTTTTCCATTTGCAACAGGTTCGGAATGCCATTAGCCAGTGATAAGACTGTTTACCCATCTTTGTGTCTGGAGTTTTTAGGTATTGTAATTGACACAAAGCTTATGGAATTCCAGTTGCCTATGGAAAAACTTTTTACGTTAAATCGGTTTAATAGCAGTGTTAATAAGGAAAAGGAAAGTTATGCTGAAGGAGATGCAATCTCTCCTAGGTCAGCTAGCCTTCGCAACCCGAGTTATGCCGGTTGGGAGAATTTTTTCCCGGAGGCTTTATTCGGCAATTGCTGGGTTAACATCTCCCCCTGCACACATAAGGTTATCGCACGAAATACAGGCGAATCTTGCGGTGTGGCTAGAATTTTTGGAATTTTTTAACGGCAAATCTGTCTGGCAGCAGGAATTTATATCGGCAAGGATTTCTGTCTGCAGACGGATGCCGCCAGTTCAAAAGGTTTCGCGGCCATATGGAGAACCCATTGGTGCGCTGGACCCTGGGACATAGCTTGGAAAGGTAAAAGTTATTTAAGGATCAGAGTCCTGCTGAAATTATTCCCCATATTATTAGCATTGGATGGTTTCAGAAATAGACGACTGCTAGTTAACACTGACAATAAAGGTGAAATGTATGCCTTAAACTGCTTAACATCAAAGTCTCCGCCAGTTATAGTTCTGCTAAGGTACCTGGTTTTTAAGTGCTTGAGTTTTAATATTTGGTTGAAGGCCAAATACATTCCTGGCAGAACGAATGACTTCTCGCTTTAAGGTGGAACGTTTCGCATCAATACTGCCAAACACGGATCCGGTGGGTTTATCTTGCCCGAAGCATTTATGGAAATTGATTTAATCCAAGTGTTAAGGAATATTAAGGAATCCATCGCCCCTTCCACTATGGCGGCATACTAGTCAGCCTGGTGGTTATGGAGTTCTTTTTTGCAGCGTTATGGGGTAGACGCAACAGTGGTCTCAGAAGGTTTAGTGTTGGTCTTTTTAGATAAGTTATTCAAACAAAACTATTCTTGGTTACACATTAATAAAGTTTTATCAGGGATTTCCTTCTTTCTAAAGTTTCTCTTTTCAGTTTCATGACAATTAAACAGGTTATGAAAGAATATAAAAAAAAAAGTCACAAAGTGGAGGATACTAGACTGCCAATTTCTTTTAATACTTTAGGGAGTCTATGTAGGGCTACGGAAACAATCTGCTGGTCCATTTTTGAATCAAAGCTATTTAAGGCAGCATTTTTGTTAGCATTCTTTGCTGCTCTATGGATCTCTGAATTGGTAACGGTTGCTAAACACAAAAAAGGTGGCCTACAAATATCTGTTTAGAGGATACATTGATGAAAGTATAAGGTCCAAAAACGGACCAAATGGGTAAAGGATCCTGGGTTGTGTTAAATAACTATAGGATTTCTTCTATATGCCCGTTCGTTGCTTTGAGGGATTATTTTAAGTTGAGGCCGGTTGGTAAGGGACAACTGTTAATGCATCTAGATAGGTCCCCTTTAACCAAGTTTCAGTTTGTGAGTGTTTTTAATAAATGCAAAAAACTTTTAGACCTGTCTGAACAAAGAATTGCTGACCCGGACTGCACCACTAACCTTTAGTCTGCACAAGCTTCAGCGGACCTATACCGGCCATCAGAGACTTGTCCAGCCCTCGTGCCCCCCTGTGCTCCCTGTCTGCACTACCAGGGGTTCGCAAACCAGGGCCGCAAGAGAGGTTGCCCCCGCGCATAAGCCAGACTCAACCACCAGGTACGTGACAGGGGCGCTGTGAACCCTTCCATTCTTCCTAGGCAAATGTTGCCAGATAGGATGGAAAAGGGAATGCTTTCACCATACCAGACGGGGAGCGTGGGCACCAAACCATAAGGTGGGCATTGGCTGAGGCCCCTCACAGGGGGCATCAGCCACAGGAGACACCTATCGAAGTCCTGCACTGGGGACGCCAATTGAGGCCCCACATAGGGCCCGCCACCGAGGTCCCGCAAAGGGGACGCCACCGAGGTCCCGCACAGGGGGCCCAACCGAGGTCCCGCACAGGGGGCGCAACCGAGGTCCCGCACAGGGGGCGCAACCGAGGTCCCGCACAGGGGGCGCAACCGAGGTCCCGCACAGGGGACGCAACCGAGGTCCCGCACAGGGGACGCAACCGAGGTCCCGCACAGGGGACGCAATTAAGGTCCCGCACAGGGGGCGCCACATAGTCCCCGCACAGGGAATGCCAGTGAGGCCCCGCACAGGGAAAGCCGAGCCAGGGCCCGGCACATGGGAAATCCACGGGGGGGCTCACCCAAAAGGACCCCCCAGAAGGAGGCTGCAAGGCCTAGTATGCCTAAAGCCGCCCCTAGCAGGGCGCAGCCTAGTAGGCCGCAAAAGTCGCGGCCTAAATTTTCGTCCGTAGGCCGCAAATGCTGCGGCCTGAATTTTGAGACTAGCCGAGGTAGGAGGTCAGTTACCAGGCCGCAAAATAGCGGCCTAAATTACCAGAGGGCCACCGCAGGAGGCCACAATTGCAGCCTTCCGGTCACCCACCCCCAGGCCCAATCTAGGACAGCAGATGGGTCCAGAGGTAAACAATCCCCCGCAACAACCCCCAGGGTGGGAAAGGAGCCCAACAGGCCCCTAGGCCAGAAGCCTGGGCCTCACCCGGGAACAGGGGGGGTGAAGTGAACCTCGGAGGAACCGACCACCCCAGGGAGTACCCGCACCACACACCCCGTCCAGGGAAGGAGAGGTGGGGCCCGCCTACTCACCGATCCAGCGAGAGCCATGCGAGTACAGTCAATAACAGGTGTGCAGTGCTTCAACAGGGAACGAGCACTAGATCTAAAAGGTAGTCCCAAATCCACCTGGTGGGTGCACAGACCAAGACGTTCCTCAAACATCCAAATCATGAATATGTACAGAAGGTCGGCACTCCAAAACTCCAATGCAGTACATTTATTAATAAGTGCAGAGATGATACAGGAACAGCAGATGCGTTTCGGCGGGACAAGCCGCCTTGGTCACAGCTAACAATGACACTAAAAATCATGACATATATAGGGAAAAGTGAAGTGGAGAAACCCCACCCATCGAGTTCACTCCATCAGACCTGCAGTGGGGAAGTGACAGCTGATCTGTAAAAAATAATTAAAGATGTTGATGAAGTGAACAGATGGGCAGTTCATCCACTTCTGTAATGAATTAAAAACAGAACAGGCAATAAAACATGGAAAATAGGCACACAAGTCCTTGGCTTGAGAGAGCAAAAATACAGCAAGATGATAAGGACAGGAGACTCAAGAAGCGCAGGCATGGAAATGTGCGTCCACAGAACCTTCAGTTAAACATAAACATTTGGAGAGAAAAATTTATATTATCAGCTGAATAACAATCAAACATCAACTGTCCTCTCATTTGATCTGGGGCCCCATTTAAGAGGTTTCCACTCACTTCCTGTCATGGTGACAACATTGGAGGGATATACTCTCAATTCCTGCCATAGTGCCAACACTGGAGGGATATACTCTCATTTCCTGCCATGGTGACAACATTGGAGAGATGTACACTCACTTCCTGCCATGGTGACCACAAAAGTGGGATTATCCCCTACTTCCTGTCATAGTGACAATTTTAGAAAGACATCCCCTCATTTCCTGTAGTGACAATGTAGAGATTAGCCCTCACCTCGTGTCATGGTGACAACATTGGAAAGATGTACTATCACTTCGTGCCGTGGTGACAACGTTAGAGGTGTTTCACCCTACATCCTGTCATAGCGACAATGTCAGAGAGATATTCCCTCACTAGCTGTCATGATGACAACATCAGGGAGATTTCCCTCCCTACCCGTCACGTGGCAACATTAGAAAGATTTCCTCACTTCCCGTTTGGGTGGCAATGTTAGAGAGATTTACCCTCATTTCCTGCCATGGTGACAACATTAGAGAGATAACCCCTCATTTCCTGCCACAGTGACAATGCAGAGGTTAGCTCTCACTTGATGTCCCGGTGACAACGTTAGAGAGATTTCCCCTTCCTTCCTGTCCCAGTGACAACATGGAGCTTCTGTTGTGTCGGCATGCTATATGTAAAGGAATAAGTATATCGTTCAATAAAGCCGAGACAACAGAAACGCCAAAATATTAAACTCATGAGGGCAAGCAAACCACATGACCCCCAGTCAAAAACATATTTCATAGATACAGTCACTAGGAGAAAAATATTCAGCACAAGGCGTTTATTTGAGAAAGCAGTCTACATCATATTTGTGGTTCATGCGGGTACAGTCCCAGACAGATCCTCCTCACCCCTCATTGGGGAGGCTGTCAGCCATGAGGAACACTGCAACTTAGGCCTAGACCCGGTCATATGCGACCTCGCAGGACCAGCCCCCCTCCAGTGAGGCTATGGCACGGCCGACCAAGCGCGGAGCTGCGGTCTGCAGGAGCTTGCTGGCCAGACTGGGGAGACCCTCTGGCCCTATAGTGACCAGTAGATCCACCGGAAAAAAAATCCAGGGAAAAAGAAAATAGCTAACAAAAAATTTTGTCAGAACTAGAGATCCCAGCAGGGAGCCACGTCCTTACTCCTGACTAGGCAGAAAAAAACTGAAGGCCTATAGCAGAGAGGGGGTGTATATCACCTAGGACTGCCCATAGGCGTAGACAAATCATCTTTTTTTTCTGTCTAGTCCTACTCCTGCCTGTAAAGGGCGACATAATCCACTGGTCAAGAAAAATGAATCGCTGTGTCTGTCAATGAACGAAAGAGAAACACTTTTTCGTAAATGTAGGTCAAAACTTGTTCTACTACATTTCTTTGTTAAAAATAACACAAATCCACTTCAACAAGATCCACCTATTCTGTTGTTGGGGCTGAAGGAGCTCGTAGAGGCCACTAAACTGCCTATTACGCTACAAGAAAGAACCGCTTAAAGTGGAAATCTTCAGCTCCCCCTACTGTGCGTAGTTCGAAGGTGATGATAAATGGGATTCTCCCCTTATACAAGCTCACATATGGCAGTAGAAATTGACCTAGTAAAGTTGAGAAGATTTGGAGCAATTGGATTGATGCACTGTGTCTTGCCTGTCCATATTATGTATATATTTTTTCTCCCCCCTAATATTTGTCAAATGATATGCTATTAGATGTGGCCACATTCTTTTTTTTTTCTCCTCTTCCTCCTTCCACTCTTCTTGGCTTCCTGTTCCCCCCCCCCCCCCAACCCTCCCGTCTGCTATGACCTAATAATTCTTATATTGTTCTTGAAGTGTTGCACTGTAGCCCACAGCGGGCATATTTATGAACTTTGGTGCAAGGCTTATGTGGAACCATATGTTTACCAATACTGTAGTTGATGAGAATTGGTGTACCGTCTTGTTACAATTTGTCTATATTTAATAAACTGTATCCAAATCAGTGTATATTATTTAGTAGGTGTGAATCAGTCCTGATGTACTGACCGCCTATCTCATTTCTTGATGCCCTAAAATGCCAGGCAGTACAAATACCCCCCACAGGACCTCTTTATAGAAGTACAGTCCAAGGTATTTAATAAGTGACATGGTGCGTTGTCTGAAGTTGTAAGTTTTTGTCATAACCTTTTAAAAAATTAAGAAATGAAAGTGATTGTAAAGGCAGAAGGTTTTTTATCTTAATGCATTCTATGCATTAAGATAAAAAAAACCTTCTGTGTGCAGCAGCCCCCCTCAGCCGCTCTAACGCTTACCTGAGCCCATGTCTATCCAGTGATGTTGCATGAGAGATTCCACTGCACAGGACTCTCCTCCTCATTGGCTGAGACAGCTGCTGTCAATCAAAGTCAGTCAGAAAATTCAATCAAAGTCAGTGAGGAGAGGGGGTGGGGCCTAGCCGGGCTCCGTATCTGAATGGACACACGGAGTTGCAGCTTGGGTGCCCCCATAGCAAGCTGCTTGCTGTGGGGGCACTTGTCAAGGGAGAGGGCCCAGGAGAGCTGAAGAGGGACCCAAGAAGAGGATCAAGGCTGCTCTATGCAAAACCACTGCACAGGTGGTCAAGTATAACATGTTTGTTATTTTTAAGAAAAAAAAAAAGGCTTTACAATCACTTTATGTAATTTTTTTTCCCACAAAGTTGTCATTTTAACAAGTTATTTCTCACACACAGTATTGGCATACTTACAATTACACCCAAAAACACATTCTGCTATGCCTCCCGAGTATGGCGATACTACGTGCGATAGTTTTTCACAGCCTAGTTCCATAGAGGGGTCCAAAATCCAGGGAGCACCTTCTGGCGTTCCTGGGGCATAAATTACGTATCTAATAGCATAACTATCAAATTTTTAGAGGCCCTGGAGCACCAGGACAGTTGACACACTCATAAAAAAAGACCAAATTTTAGAGAGTATAAAGGCACGGTGAGTCTTTTGAAGAGTTCATTTTTTTGCCAAATGTTTTTGAAAAATGTGGAAAAAGATATTTCTCAAACACAGCATGGGCATATTTGGAATTACAACCGAAACCATATTCTACTAGTCCTCCAGAGTAAGGTGAAACCACATAAGACTTTCAGTGTATGAACTGATTAGGTACCGGACATTGTATCTTGTGTATCACATAAATCAGGGAATATAGATTAGTGCAGCATCACATGTAGCAGTCCCAGTTCCTACAAATCAAGCAAGCCTAGCTTACTGGAACATAGCTGCCCCCAGGAATGCCATGTTCACTGACCAGGAAGTAAAGGAGGCTGAAGAAAGGATAACCAAAAGATTTCCTCTGGTACCAGATGGATGGTTGGGACTGGTGTCTCACAGGAACGTAGTTAGAGGGACAAGTAGATGGGTCACTTCATGCTGCAGGCAGAGACACGGTCAGCAAACAGGTAAACGATTGGTCCAGGCACCAATGTGGTAAATAAACAGGCCAGGGTTAGTACAGACAGCGGGCAGAGATAACAGTGGCGTGGAAGTGATCAGGAACACTGTTGCTGGCCTCACTAGTCTGTTGAGGTGACACTAGGACTGCTGTGGCGACAATCAGGGACACCATTGCTGGCTTACATTGGTGTGGTAACACTGCGAATGGTGTGGCGGTAATAAGGAACACTGTTGCTGGCATATACTGGTCTGGTGACACTCGGGCTGGTGTGGCAGCGATTAGGGACATTGGTAACAGGTGTCCCTGATCACTGCTACATCTGTCCCAATGTGGCGGTGATCAGAGAAACTGTTAGCGATGTGGCGGTGATCAAAAAACTGTTACCAATGTGGCGGTGATCAGGGACACTGACTGGTCTGGAGGCAATTAGGGACACTGAGTGAGTGGCTCAGATTAGTAACATTGACTGGTGATAGCAAATTTTAAAAAAAATTAAGCCATTGAGTACTATTGTGACAGACCACAGCTATCACATGGTACAGGGTTGCTGTGATCTCTTTACCCAATACCATGGATCACAGTAGTAAGCAACTGAGTCAATGACAGCAATTGTTTACTACTGTTCATGTGATCAATCACATGATATCAGGGCCCACTCACAGTGCCCAGGATACACAAAGTGCAGAGATAGATTCCTGGAAACTACAGGCCTGTCAGTCTAACATTGATAGTACAGGGGGTCCCCGGGTTACAAACAAGATAGGGACTGTAGGTTTGTTCTTAAGTTGAATTTGTTTGTAATTCGGAACAGGTACATTTTTTAAGTGTAGCTTCAGCCAAAACAAGAGTTTTTAAGCTTTTTGGATAGCATAGGGAAGGGGTAACACCCCTGTAATATTTGTTTTGCTGTCTGTTTCTGTTCAGAAGATTTCGCCTCACTTCCTGTCCCAATGATAATTGGATTTTGAAAATTTTGGGTTGTTGTGGAAACAAGGATTGGTGATAAAGCATCAGTGGAGACACCTTTTTCCCATAATAACTCTTACAGGAGTGAGTTTCGCTTCCTAGGGGGAGATTTCCTCTCACTTCCTGTTGTCTCCCTCCGTTTGTAAGTAGGAGTCGTTTGTAAGTCGGATGTTTGTAACTAGAGGAGCGCCTGTATGTAACCGATATGAGGGGATAAGGGACCATATTCATGAATTTGCTGATCAAAAAACAGTATCATTAGTAGTAATCAGCATGGTTATACGAAGACTCATTCTGGCCAAACTAATCAGTTAACATTCTACGAGAAAGTGAGCTGCCATCTAGACAAAAGGTAGGCCTGTGGGCGTGATGTTTCTGGATTTTGCAAAAGCATTTACAGATACAGTGCCCCACAAATGCTTAAAGCAGAGTTCCACCCATTTAAATGTCAGCAGCAACAAAAAGTGTAGCTGCTGACTTTTAATAAATGGCTACTCACCTGTCCCACGGTTTAGCGAACCGGTCACCCGATGCCTCACTCCTCTCCCCTCCACGGCGCCGGTATAGCAAGTGTGTGCGCCAGGCCGCGGCTTCACAGCAGAGCGCACACTGCACATGTGCGAGCCATGCTGCTCGCTGTGAATGGCCAGGCAATCTTCTGGGACCGGTGACGTGTCCCAGAAGATTGCCGGGAGGGAGAGGGGAAGAGGTGAACTTCCTTCCAGCTCGGTGGCGAGAGAGGAAGTGGAGCACAGTACCCTGTCAAAACAGGGTCGTCCCCCCCCCCCAAAAAAAATGACATGTCAATTGTGGAATGTCAGGGGTCACCTACACTTAAAGCAGAAGCTCCACTTTTGGGTAGCTATGGCCAAGCATCCATAAGCAGGATGTGAAACGCGTTAACTGTTGCTCTGTTTTTGTCTGCATGGATTCTTGAAATAAAGCATTGGAACTCGAGTGCGGCTTACCGATTCTTCTTTGCTATAACCACTTTTGGGTGGAACTCCGCTTTAATCTACAAACTGAGGTCTGTAGGTATAGACCAGGGCAACAAAATGAATACGGGGAGTGGAAAACCTCAATTATAAGGAACTACTACAAGCACTAAACTTATTCTCCCTGGAGAAGAGATGCTTGAGAAGAGATATGATAGCGATATACAAATATCTCAATGGTGATCCCAGCATAGTTGGGAAACTATTCAGTGCCAGAGTGTAAGACACGGGGCCACACTGAAATTGGAGGAGAAGCGGTTTAACCTTAAGCTGCATAGGGGGTTTTGCACTGTCAGGGTGATAAGGATGTTGAACTCTCTTCCACAATCTGTGGTGTCAGCAGGAAGTATTGATAGTTTTAAAAGACTCTCAGTCTTGGATGTGCATCTTAGCAAACACAATATACAGGGATATTGAAAATGATTACCGACACCCACACAGGTTGTACTGGACACACTAGTGTCTTTATTCAACCTTACCAACCATGAAACGTTCAAAGATCAAAGAGAGCACGCAAGAGTGGCCGATGTGGGAGGAAGTATGGGTGTGTCCAGTTAATAGTGGGGTGGCCTCCCACTTCCTGAATCCTCACCTGTGCAAGGATGATGTATTGATCAGCTACTGCAGCCTCCTGGGATATACCCATTCTACATCCCATGAGGCTGTATTTAAGTATGTGAAGAAATGCTCCGTTTTGATCCTGGGTGTGATTCAAGTCTTTAGAACTTGGCAGAGAGACTTGCTATATATCTGCGCATACATGAGATCAACTCCTAATGATAGGGGATTCAAGATGATGACACAGAAGCACAGCATTGCAAGGAGAATTTTGGCTGCAATGAAGACAATGCTAGACTTGATTGACTGGCAAGAATGTGTTTTTTCTTATATCATACAAGGACACTTATTAAAGAAGTTAAATAAGCATTGCATACAAAAGGGCAAGGTCCTCTTTTAGTTCAGTTTTATGTATTTATTCTTTATTTATAAAATGCTTCTGGTAAAGCACAGCCATGACAACACACTGGATATTCATCAATAGAGAAATAGCCAGTCATACCTGGAGTAAGTTGGCATGTTGACTGGTGGGCTGAACACTACATGGCACCGTTTCAATAAAATACATTTCAAAACTCAAGTATATTCACATCCTCCTCATATCAAGGATCTGGGTTTCATAAACACTTTAATTTTTCATGTCATTAGCGAACAGAGAGGAGGGGTCTCAACTTGTCATTGTTCTAAAGGCTTTGACCAGTGGAAAAATGGTTGTCTAGCTGTACTTGCAAATAGATGAGCGTAATATATTGCAGAGAGGACATAAGTCCAGCAAATAGGATCATCTCTGTCTGAAAGCATCTGCTCCTCTCAGGGCTAAGATAAGGTAGTCCATATTTTTTATAGCATTCATTTTAGCAAACCATTGTGCTATCATTGGAGGCTCCAACTGACACCACAAGGTGGGGAGGCAGTGTTTAGCAGCGTTGGCCAAGTAGACAAGTAAAGATTTTGTCGATTTGACAAGAGATTGTGTTGTAATGGTGGAGAAAGTAGACCGGATCATAATGTATCCGAAAGTCTGTTAATCTCTGGGCCCCGGGGTCTAACTGCTCTCCAGAACCCATGGATTTGGAGAAATTTACAAAAAACATTAAGTATTTTACCTGTCCCTCCTTCACAATGTCAGTATGCGAATGTGATGCAATACCGTCAGCAACCCTATGGGATCACCACAGAGGAGTGCTCCAACACTACCCATTGTTTTTAGTGTTTGTGTCTGCAGAAATCTAGAAAAATATCTGGCAGCACCAGACCAACCTCGGACTTGGGCAGCTTAAGTATGTTATGTTGGCATCTAGCCAGTTTATGAGACCATATGAATTTTGAGAAAATGGTCCTGATTTGGTGTAAGAATGTAGAGAACATGGATTGGATGTGTCCAGTAGCAGCTGGTGAAATTTTAGGATGGGGGGCACCAGACCCCACCTTTCCTTTTTGACCCCTCCCACTTCTCATAAGCCCCACCTCTTATAGATTCCACCCATTGGGTCAAGAGTATACAGCCCAGCATCACCAGATAGGAGTGTACAGCAGCATCATCAGATAAGGATATACATCAGCAGATAGGGGTATATACAGTACCTCCTCCCCCGGGCCATCGGGACATTAAAGTCCTGCACTTACCCCATCTAGGAAGCGGGCAGGCAGCTTTGCCCTGCGAGCGGGAGCACGTTTTGGTTCGGTGGCTTCCCCCTCCTCCTCAGAGAAAAGCGTCCAATAGGATCTCCTCACTTCTCTGCCAATCGGGAAACCAGTAACATACCCACACTTCCTGATTGGCGGAGAGGCAATTCAGTGTTAGAAAAGCAAATATTCATTTGCTTTTCTAACACACGTGAGTGGGCTTGCGAGCACAATACTCTGTGCTCCGAGCCACTCTATTTTGAAGCCTATTAGAGCCTATGGCTCTAATCAGGTGCTTCAAAGAAACCCCCCTGCAGCTGCAATTCATGCGGACGGCGTCCTGAAAGGGGATGGTCGTGGCAGCCATGGATAAATTCATGCTATGCATGAATATCAATTTTGCGTAGGGGGGGGGTGGTAGAGCTGCACGATTAATCGTATTAAAATTGCGATCTCGATCTACCCCCCCCCCTGCGATCTCCATTGGGCATTACCGCGATTTTCAGTGCAGTTAATGGGGTCCGACTTGGAAGGCGAATCAGCGCGACTTGACAGTAATAAAAGTGTCTGAAGTCTTTCCAAGTCAGAGCGACTTGAGTCTCAGGGGAGACAGCCAAGTCTGGGCAGACAGCCAACTTCTGAGTCATCATTGATAAAAGAGTTACAAAGTCATTTACTTCAAAGGCATTGAACTCTGAGTGAACTCCCCTTCTATAGTTGTTTGGTTTAACCATTTAAAGACTAAATCTTTCCTGACACTTGCTGTTTACGAATAAAAATCCATTATTTTGTGCTAGAAAATGACTTAGAACCCCCAAACATTATATATTTTTTTTTTAGCAGAGACCCTAGAGAATAAGATGGCGGTTGTTGCAATATTTTATGTCACACGCTATTTGCGCAGCAGACTTTTAAATGCAATTTTTTTGGAAAAATGACCCCTTTCAAAAACCTAAACAGTGCTGTTAGCCCAATTTTTTTGTATATTTAATATATTATGCCGCGAGAATCGTGATCTTTATTCTAAGCAAAAAAATTGTGATTCTCATTTTGGCCAGAATCGTGCAGCTCTAGGGGGTGGCGTGGATACAGGGGGCAGCACCTGTGCGACCTTAATGGACGGGCTGTCCCTGGATGTGTCTGTTCTGAACCCGGAGTAGGTATATCTTAGGGAGGACATTCACTTTAATTATATTGCGATACATAAAGTAATGAATTGGTATGTGTTGTTAAAAAGCTGCACCTTGTATGTAGTATTTAAACCAACTGAATGGAGATGTAAAAACTAATTTCAATACATCTGAAACCCCATGGGAAGGTGTAAACACAATGCACATTACCCAATGCATTCTTAGTGAAAATGAGTGGTAATGGTTCTGATAGAATGTGTTATATGTATAGGAAAACTGATATTTACACACATGACAGAAAAAGCTGGAAGTGCTTTACAGCAAGCCTGTCATGATCACGACCATTAGGCCTCATGCACACAGGACGTTTTTTGACTGTTTTACAGCAGCTGTTTTTAGCTGCAGACATTTTTTTCTACAGTCAATAAACCCTCCATCATATTATCCTATGTGTTCATGCATACATAGGCTGTTATCAACTGTTTTTAGCAGTGATGTTTTTGAGCTGTAAAAGAAACCCAAGACCAGAGGGTTCCTTTGGACGTTTTTCAGCTTTAAAAATGTTCAAACGCTCAAAAACACCCAAAAACGTCCATCCCCAATGTTTTTGGACGTTTTAGATCAATTGGGGAAAAAACAAAAAAATGCTAAAAAATGTGTTTTTTGGACGTTTTTTTAAAGTCCTGTGTGCATTAAGCCTAAAAGGGTCTGTCCAACCAAAACCAAAATCCTGTAGAGTAAAAGCCACCTATTTTCCCGCTCTTCAAGATGCTCTGGTGGCAAGATTATTGTGCTCGAGATCAAAGACAAAGATGATCACACCTGCCAAGAAGATCTTTTTACTGGAGTCCACATGGCATGTGAAACAACAGCTGCTGACTCAGCACATCAGACTCTACCTATAACTGAAATATTTTTAAGTGGGGGTGGCCTTTTAATAAACTAGTCACAGAGAAAATAAAAATAGAGACTCTCAGCTTCCCTAAATTACTACTCCGCAAACACCATCCATCTGTTAAAGCAATTCAATTCCCCAATGACAGCACTGGATTCTGGGGAGGGGGTGCGCCTAAGCTCTAAAATTGTAAAAATTGGCTTTCATGCAGTATGGCTTTGGGCAACCTGAGCATGCTGGAAGCAAAAGCCCCTGCTGTCCTGACCTGATGTCTACTGTAGTCATAGTCATGACCAGTTTGTTTAAAGCAACTGTCACCTAAATATAAGTGCCAATGAGCAAAATCCCTGTAAAGTAAATACTTACCTCTCTGACCACCCTGGATGCTCCAATGAAGAGGAATTGTCCATCCAAGTCTTTTTAGAAACCACGACTTCCAGGAGTGTTGATCCTTTGGTCTAAATGACACAATAGTGACAGGGATCCACAGAAAGAAATTTCCGACTGTAGGGGAGACCAGGAGGTCATCACTTCCTTAATTGGCAGGAGAGGTAAAGTATTATTGCTCTTTTTTAGGGCTTATCCTCACCAGGATGATCAGATGTAATGCACTGAACCCTAACTGCACATTAAAGCAGATCTTAACTCTCAGCAAACACTTTCCTCCTATCTACCCCTCCGCTACCAGATTAGGACTGCCTGTTTTTGTTACTTTTTTTTTTTTAAAGTGCATCCCCACCCCCCTTTGCACATCATTCACCGAGGTAAATGACATGCATTGTCCTCCCTTTGCCTCCTGGGATATGCACGCCACATATCCCAGGAGGAATAGCACTTCATTCACAAAGGAGGAGAGAGGGCATTCCTAGCACTGAATCATCAGGAGGCATGCCGGTTGAACCAGGAAGAGCGGGGGACCTCTTGGTAATGTCGTAAGCAATATGGCGGTGCAGGACCTGGAGATGGCAGTGAACCAGAGGATCTCAGTAGGACAACGATGGGTGCCATTGAAGATGAAGGACCCCACAGTTTGTTGGTAGTTTTATTTTTTTTTTTAAAAACAAGATTTTATTTGAGCCTTTTCATCACACAGAAGGATAGAAACACTGGTTAAAACATAGTTAGAATGGGTAATACACATGTAGATCTTACACCGGTTAGAAACAGTGAGTTATACCGGAAAGTAATATATCCTGCTTTGGCGGAAAGGAGAGAGCTGGCATAGTATGACAGAAAACTGGGAATCCATTCAAAATGGGGTGGGGGGAGTCAGAAAGTCGGGGGGGGGCAACTTGGTAGACCCTATAAAGAGAGACATTGGATGGATAGGGTACTGAAGGAGGGGTATAAAAGGCACCAAAACCATTAGCCATACACAGAGCGAGGTAAAATATTAAAAGAGAAATAGAGTGAATGGGAGCTAGTGGGACATCCGGGTGGGAGTGGGGAGGAGAGACGACCATCGTTAGTGAGACAAATATCACAGCTTGTATATCTGGGGTGAGTTCCTAGTTTGAGATCTGATCTCTGTCTAGAAGTGTGATGGCGCATTGGTCATTGGTAATAGTCCAGACAGTAGAAACCTCATGGTGGGAGCGAGCGGTTAGAGTTGGAAACTTGTTGGTACTTTTAGTTGAATGTTACATCTTATGCTGATGATCTCTCTGGGAAAAACATGATTATTTTCACTTTTCTAAACAGAAAATTCCAGTCTTGAGAACAGCAAGCTATGAGATATGAAATGTTTACATCTGACAGATACACAGAACCCAGGAGGAAATCAAAAGATTTATTTAAATGTGAAGAATGTGAAAACACAGCAAAAACCTGAAAAAGAAAGCAGCTAAACCCCCCACTGTGATACATGCCATCGGTGAAACAAAAAAAATTGAAATATAAGACCCTACTTTCAAAATTAAAGTACTATGGGCAAAGTAAAAAAAACATTTCTTGCCCCCCAATTCTTCCAAAAAGGTTTAATGGCAATAGGGGCCCAATTTACTACAGTGTGGACTAATAAGAAGGTCTTCTGTATTCACTTTAGATGACTTTTTCCAACCATGCTTGGGAAACTTTGAAAAAAAATGTTTCCACTTCACATGGCTTACTTCACTTTACACTAATAAAATCACTCCTTAAAATCTAGTAATCGTCATCTCATCTAGAGAACAGTAAATCAGGTTACTGTCAATTTATATTATAATAGAAGTGGACCAGTACTCACAAAGTGAAACTTAAAGTGATTATAAAGTCTAGTTTTCCCTATAAAAATAACAATAATGTTATACTTACCTACTCTGTGCTGTGGATTTGCACAGAGCAGCCCAGATCCTCCTCTTCTCGGATGCCTCTTCACTGCTCCTGGCCCCTCCCTCCTGTTCAGTGCCCCCTCAACAAGCAGCTTGCTATGGAGGCACCAAAGCTGAGTCACAGCTCCTTGTGTCCATTCATACATGGAGCCCCGACCCGACCTGGCCCCACCCCCTCTCCTCCCTGATTTGCTAGCTGCAGGCGCCACTGCAATCAGGAAGGAGAATCTCAGACAGCTTATACACTCGTGGACATCGCTGGACAGAGAGGGACCTCAGGTAAGTGTTGGGGGGGGGGGGGCTGCTGCACACAGAAGGCTTTTTAACTTAATGCATAGAAACCTTCTGCCTTTACAATCTCTAACTTCTAGGGAACAATTAAATAGGTTAATGGTGCCTAAGAGGCATTGCACACTGCTGCGTTGCAGTTTGGCCGCAGCGTGGGTGTACCTGCAGTTTCCCATAGCCTTTGTATTTCCCGCATTTTCTGAAAGAGCGTCTAAAGTTCTGGATGCTGCATCTTTGGTGCGCTTTCAGAAAACCACCCAAAAACGCGGAACATAATAGAAAGATTATAGGAAACCACGGGTTAACCACACAAAACCCACAGTACACCTGTGCTGCAGCCAAACTGCAGTGCATCAGTGTGAAACAGGTCTTAAGTAATACCCCGAAGAGCATGCATTTTGTCTGGAATTCCTCTTATACCTAGGCGTGCGCAGAGAGTGTGCCAGGTGTGCCTGGGCACACCCTAATGTGTGGAGACAACTCTCCCTATTTCCCAGGTTTCCCCATGTGTTGCACCCTCCTCCCTGCAGTGCTGCTGGCTTCCCTCTCCTTTTCTCCTCTCCCATCAGCTGCTGTGGATGATGTTTCAGGATGGAGAGCAGAGTAAAGGGCTAGTAAATATGTCATTTACCTGCCCCTTCCTTCTCTAAATGAACACCATGAACACAGTCACTGTGGTCATTCATAACTGAAGCATAGTAAACTGTGGTCACTATGATTCAGTTTGTGAACAGGAAGCCGCTCAGCACAGAACACTTCCCATTCATTCACTGTCCAGTGCAGCTGAGGCTGCAGAGAAAGGCATGTGTGTTTGAGTTTTGGGGTGCACACCCTAATGCAATAGGCTGCACACACCTATAATAAACTGAAAATTCCAAAATATACCGCGCTCATTCAGCAGCCACCAAACCCATAGAGATAAGCAATTCTCTCATATGTGTATTATTCTCTCTGGTATTCACAACAAATCCAGAGGTGGTAATGCTGCATTAATAAATCATGGCGCTTACAAACTTTAATGTCCTTGAACACAAATGATATATATATATATATGTGTGAGCTGGATATAATCATATCACATAAAAGTCCTATAAGTGGAGGAGCTTCTTAGTGATCTTTAAGATACGAAATTCCTTCTCCAGAAAGAAGGGGGGGATTCCCGTTCACAAGGTGATTTACATCCACTTGGTGATTTACATCCACTTGCTTCCCCACTTACCAGACTTCATAGACCTCCAAGGGCCACACAAACAAATAGGGATATATTTCCTCGTGTTGAGCTTCACATGTATATACATGAATGGACTTCTTAGCTCCAGGTAACTCTCCGCTAGGAACCCCAAAGGTACCCCACTTACCAGATCTTGAAGTGGTAAAGCGTAACTGAAGGTAAAGGAGTATGTTGAGGAGTCCTCCAAAAAAGCGCCTCTTTTGATGTATGGCTCCAAAAGACCACGATGTGGGAAAGGAAGAAAATAAACTTCCAATAGTGAAGCCAGTATTTATTTTTAAAATTTTAAAACTGAATCAAAACAAAGTAAAAAACAAAACAAAAACAGAAACTAAAACAAAAACAAAATAGCAAATCCCGCTGCGAGAGATCGCTTACTGAAACAACTATTAAAGGGTATACAGGGGACGCCTGGCTGCAATCCACCTGTGTAGCTCAAAAAACGGAAGTAATGTGCAACTCCCTTGCCACCCACGTGAGGTTGCTTAGGCACTCCTGTCCCTCTAGCCTAATAGCTGTAGATCTGCAGAGTGAGATCCAAGGCACTGCCAGTCCTAGTGCCCTTTTCCAAATTTTAAATCCCATCTACAGGCAATTTAAGTCCCATGTCCTATGCCCTTCACTGGAGTCACCTCCAAGAGTGCAGACCAGTGACCCAGCACTGTAGACTGTGCCTGCTGCTCACCGGTACCCTTGTTGTGATATCTTCTGAAAACTGATAAAACTGCATTACTTAGACAGCAACAATGGACACCTCACAAGGGCCCTCCAAAGCAGTCTAGATGGACTTGGGACACAGAGCATAACCTGACTACAGATTTAGGGAAGCAAAAAGGGGCTTTTGACTAGAGATTTTTTTAAATTAACTGTCAAAGGATGTTGCGAAACTTGATGCCCAGAGTCCTTGAAGTTTACACCATAGAATAGATGCATGTCGTAATAATGAATATGACTACAAACTTTAAACTCTAGTATGGAAATGCATTTAGAGCCCATTTACACTACAGCATCAAGTTAAAACGGATCACCCTCAAAATACAGTATCCCTCCCCTCCACCGGTCCTCCGAGTTGCACTGATGCATGGTTAAAGGGGTTGTAAAACCTCAAGGTTATTCTCCTTAATGCATTCTGTGCATTAAGGTGAAAAGCCTCCTGTGATGCAGCAACCCCCCAGAGCCCCCTTTTACTTACCTGAACCTGATCTTTCCAGCGACGGGGGCGAGCACACCAGCTCCAGCCGGTGTCTCGGGTCCTGATTGGATAGATTGATAGCAGCGCAGCCATTGGCTCCTGCTCCTGTCAATCAAATTCAATGACGCGGGAGCCAGGGGCGGGGCCGAGTCCTGCTGTCTGTGACAATGGACACAGCAGTGGGACACGGGGGCGTGCCCCCAGGGAGGGGTTATTTCTTTTGAATTGCATCTCAATGCATACCAGCACAGTACAGAACATTTGCAATTTATTGACCCACCATGCACATATGTTAATCATCTGAGCACTGCGTTGTACAGGACTATGCAAAAAAAATTACATGTGCATTAAAATATGCATCTTTGGACACGTTGGCAGTACATTCAAAATAAACGGGCTGCCTTAACGCAGCATGTCTGAGCTTACGCAGGGTGTCCTTCAGCAGAAGGAAGGTGGTGAGAGTTTGTCCAGGGGAGACGACAAACAAATAGGTTTATTTACCTGACCCTCCAATCCGTCTGCAGACGGCACTACCCCATGCTCAGCGGTGTGTGTTCTCTCTCTCTCTCTCTCTCTCTCTCTCTCTCTCTCTGAACAGATAAAGTTACGGTGTTCTCCGTAAAAGTAATCGGTTACCATTATGTGTCCAGAAATAACGAGAAGTTTATGAACAATAGCAAAATCTACAATGGAATGGTTCACAAATGAACATATCCAGGTGTTAGAATGGCCAAGTCAAAATCCAGACCTGAATCCAATCGAGAATCTGTGGAAAGAACTGAAAACTGAACTGAAAACGTTCTCCATCCAACCTCACTGAGCTCGAGCTGTTTTGCAAGGAGGAATGGGCAAAAATTTCAGTCTCTCGATGTGCAAAACTGATAGAGACTTCCCCAAGCGACTTACAGCTGTAATCGCAGCAAAAGGTGGCGCTACAAAGTATTAACTTAACTGCTTCCCGACCGCGCGCCGTCTTTTCACGGCGGCAGTCGGGGAGCCCTGCGTGAATCGCCGTAAATAAGCGGCGATTCGCATTTTGGCCACCAGGGGGCGCCTGAGGAGTGTGCCCGCGGCTCGGGCGGACCTGATGTCCGCCGGCGAGCCGCGATGAGCGGCTACAGGGAAAAGAACGGGGAACCGCCGATGTAAACACGGCGGTTCCCCGCCCTGTCAGAGGGGCATGAGAGATCTACTGATCCCTGTCACTGGGATCAGTTAGATCTCTCATGCCCATGTTAGCCCAACCCCCTCACAGTAAGAACACACCCAGGGAACACAGTTAACCCCTAGATCGCCCCCTGCAGGTTAACCCCTTCACTGCCAATGACATTTACACAGTAATCAGTGGACATTTAAATTTCTGATCGCTGAATAAATGTCATTGGTCCCAAAAAAAGTGTCAAAATGGTCCGACATTTCCCCCCCAATATCGCATTACCGCTAAAAATCGCAGATCGCCGCCATTACTAGTAAAAAATAAAAAAAAAAATAAAAACCCCAGAAATGAATTCTCACCATCCGTAAACGCGGCCACTATTGCGCAAACCAATCAATAAACGCCGATTGCAATTTTTTTTATCGCAAATATGAGGAATTATATAAATCGGCCAAAAACGGTGAAAAAAAATGTTTTTTTATATTTTTTTTTTTGATTTGAATTTTAGCAAAAAGTAAGAAATTAGGGTTTTTTTTGCAAAATGGTCGCTCTTCTTTTGTTTATAGCGGCGATAAGAAATGACGCAGAGGCGATCAAATACCACCAAAAGAAAGCTCTATTTGTGGGAAAAAAAGGACGCAAATTTTGTTTGGGTACAACGTCGCACGACCGCGCAATTGTCAGTCAAAGCGACGCAGCGCCGAATCGCAAAAAGTGCTCTGGTCCTAAAACTGCAAAACCTTCCGGTTGGTAAGTGGTTAAGGGGGCTGAATAATTTTGCACGCCCAACTTTTCAGTTTTTTATTTGTTAAAAAAGTTTGAAATATCCAATAAATTTCGTTCCACTTCATGATTGTGTCCCACTTGTTGTTGATTCTTCACAAAAAATGACCGTTTTATATCTTTATGTTTGAAGGCTGAAATGTGGCGAAAGGTCGCAAAGTTCAAAGGGGGCCGAATACTTTCGCAAGGCACTGTGTGTGTATATATATATATATATATATATCTACAGTCAGGTCCATAAATATTGGGACATCGACACAATTCTAATCTTTTTTGCTCTATACACCACCACAATAAATTTGAAATGAAACAAACAAGATCTGCTTTAACTGCAGACTTTCAGCTTTAATTTGAGAGTATTTACATCCAAATCAGGTGAACGGTGTAGGCATTACAACAGTTTGTATATGTGCCTCCCACTTTAAGGGACCAAAAGTAATGGGACAATTGGCTGTTTGTTCAGCTGTTCCATGGCCAGGTGTGTGTTATTCCCTTATTAACCCATTTACAAGGAGCAGATAAAAGGTCCAGTGTTCATTTCAAGTGTGCTATTTGCATTTGGAATCTGTTGCTGTCAACTCTCAATATGAGATCCAAAGAGCTGTCACTATCAGTGAAGGAAGCCATCATTAGGCTAAAAAAACAAAACAAACCCATCAGAGAGATAGCAAAAACATTAGGTGTGGCCAAATCAACGGTTTGGAACATCCTTAAAAAGAAAGAATGCACCGCTGAGCTCGGCAACACCAAAAAACACGGAAGACCATGGAAAACAACTGTGGTGGATGACCAAAGAATTCTTTCCCTGGTGAAGAAAACACCCTTCACAACAGTTGGCCAGATCAAGAACACTCTCCAGGAGGTAGGTGTATGTGTGTGAAAGTCAACAATCAAGAGATGACTTCACCAGAGTGATTACAGAGGGTTCACCATAAGATGTAAACCATTGGTGAGCCTCAAAAACAGGAAGGCCAGATTAGAGTTTGCCCGACATCTAAAAAATCCTTCACAGTTCTGGAACATCCTATGGACAGATGAGACCAAGATCAACCAGAGTGATGGGAAGAGAAGAGTATGGAGAAGAAAAGGAACTGCTCATGATCCAAAAGCATACCACCTCATCAGTGAAGCATGGTGGTGGTAGTGTCATGGCGTGGGCATGTATGGCCACCAATGGAACTGGTTCTCTTGTATTTATTGATGATGTGAGTGCTGACAAAAGCAGCAGGATAAATTCTGAAGTGTTTCGGGCGATATTATCTGCTCATATTCAGCCAAATGCTTCAGAACTCATTGGACTTCACAGTGCAGATGGACAATGACCCGAAGCATACTGTGAAAGCAATCAAAGAGTTTAAGGGAAAGAAGTGGAATGTTATGCAATGGCCAAGTCAATCACCTCAACTGAATCCAATTGAGCATGCATTTCACATGCTGAGGACAAAACTGAAGGGAAAATGCCCCAAGAACAAGCAGGAACTGAAGACAGTTGCAGTAGAGGCCTGGCAGAGCATCACCAGGGATGAAACTCAGCGTCTGGTGATGTCTAAGTGTTCCAGACTTCAGCCTGTAATTGACTGCAAAGGATTTGCAACCAAGTATTAAAAAGTGAAAGTTTGATTTATGATTGTTAATCTGTCCTATTACTTTTGGTCCCTTAAAAAGTGGGAGGCACATATACAAACTGTTGTAATTCCTACACCGTTCACCTGAGTTGGATGTCAATACCCTTAAATTAAAGCTGAAAGTCTGCAGTTAAAGCAGATCTTGTTTGTTTCATTTCAAATCCATTGTAGTGGTGTATAGAGCCAAAAACAGAATTGTGTTGATGTCCCAATATTTATGGACCTGACTGTATATATATATATATACACACACACACACATATATATTTTATACATAGAGAGATATAGATTATATATATTATCTCTCTATCTATCTATGTACACACACACATACACAGTGGTGGGTCAGCAAATGGTTAAAGCTTCATGCAAATCTATATTTCAAAGGAAATGTGTATTTTTTTTTTTTTTTACAATAACATGGTGTAGGTGGAGTTTAAGTTGATCTACATTAGCTTTCACTGTGTTCACACTGCAAAGATATCTAGAGGCGGTTCTGCCAATCACAGGCTGTGTTAAGCCCCTCCAGCTGTGTCTAGGATGTGAATGTGCCAGGACTAACAGCGAGGTGAAGCCTCCATCAATCACCACCTTATATGCCGCCCCATAGTGTTTAGCAATAAGAGGCCATGAAGGAGGGGAGTGTCATTTACCACTGTGTAAAACACCTACATGTCAGACTCTATAGTCCCATGGACAGTTAAAAAGAGCAAATAAAAAGTTTAGAAGGGAACTGAAACTGGAGTCTGCTCAGTAGATGTCAACAGCTGGTCTACACAATCTCAGGCTGCAACAGGGACTCAGACAAGGAGAGAGGGACAGTGAACTGTAGGATTAACCAGGATTTTAAAAAAAAATGACAGAGCAATAAAAGATTTTCCTGCATGTGCTCTGATGAGCACCGTCAGTGCTTGGATGCACTTGTAATTGCTCAGGTATTCACACCTACAATTACCAATTTCCAAAATGTGCCATTTGAATCAGCTTTTTACTTTCCAATGACGGGAAAAGTAACAGAGCATTCCGAATCAGATCTAGGATTTTAATATAAAAAATGAACCCCTGTATTTTTCACTATAAACAAAACCTTTCTATCTAAACAAAGTGCCTTTAATCAAATGATATTGAATTCACAATATTAAAACTGGTCTATTTGAATGGCAAATGAATCATATCTCCATTAAGATCTGGAAGCGATTCAGACATTGTTTCCACGAACAGATAAAGTTACGGTGTTCTCCGTAAAAGTAATCGGTTACCATTATGTGGCCAGAAATAACGAGAAGTTTATGAACAATAGCATAGAAAAGAGGAACTGGGTTTAGGGAACAAAGGTGTTCCTAATAATATTATACATGTTATGATGTGGTAAGTAATGCCCTCCAACAGAGGCATACCGAAACAAATGCCAATTGTTAGCACTTGTGTAGCACTTTTGACCCTGTAGAACCAGCCACAGAGGAAAATTTAGGCTGGGTCGCATCCAATTCGCATAGCAGGAGATTGTTACCGACTCTCTATGGAGCTGCTTCACACATCTCCGCAGCGGCTCGGGAGTGAATTGCACGGGGGTCCTGTGTGTCTTTTGTTCCATTTCAGGTCCTAATCCAGCCCAAAATTCAGGCTGAAATCGGACCTGAAACAGTGAATGGAGACGCACTGGACTCCTGCTGTAAGCCGCTTCGATCTCCAGTGTGAACCCAGCCTTACTAAAACCGAAGCACACAGAATCTGGTACAGCTGTGTATAGTGACCAATCAGCTTCTAGATTTAAATTGTCAAAGCTCAATTGAACAAGCTGAAGTTGGAAGCGGATTGGTTTCTATGCACAGCTGCACCGTATTCTGTGTGCGCCAGTTTTAGTAAATCTCCCCATAGTCTCTGGTCTTTCCTCTCTGAACAGTCACCACTTGGAAGATCCCCCTTTCACTACCCAGCATGGGTGGAGGCCTCATTCAGGATTTTCAATAATACACAATTTAGTGGTCTATAGCTTACCAATTTGAATACACTTTCACTGATCTAACTGTCATAAACTGAATTCTTATTGGAATTTACTGACCAGGCCCTATAGCTGTAGTACACACCTAATACTCAGCAAGAACTGCTTGAAACTTTCCAACCTGAACAATGGAGGTGACCATGGTATTCAAGTGCAATCGTGTTCATTGTGCTCACTGTCAGCTTGGGGTACTATAGTTTTGTTTTAGTTATAGCTTGGGGCAAATAGTTTTAGCCTTTTTACAGGTAGCTTAATTTACAAGAACTTACCAAAATAATCTCCAATCTATTACTAAATTTGATTAGTAATATGGCTGATCTGAGCATCACTAGCAATACGATTTAAAGATTCTGTCATTTCAAGAGTTTGCCCATAGTCTGGTGTAATAAAAAGGTAATAGGGAAAGAACTAGAATTTTGAAACCAAGAGGAATGTGGGCTTGTTTTAACCACTTCAGCCCTGGAAGGATTTCCCACTTTAGGACAGAGAAAACTGAGTACTGTCCGTGATACTTTTTTTATTTGCACTAACAAAATTTTTTAGGACAAGCTTTCGGGGTATCTCCCCTTCTTCAAGGTCCAAGCAGTACTCTAATACGGCTACAATCACTTCAAACCACTTTAGGACCAGAGCACTTTTTGCGATTCGGCACTGCGTCGCTTTAACTGACAATTGCATGGTTGTGTAACGTTGTACCCAAACAAAATTGACGTCCTTTTTTTCCCCCCCCCAAAGAGTTTTCTTTTGGTGGTATTTGATCACCTCTGCGTCATTTCTTGTCACCGTTATAAACAAAAAAAAAGCGTCAATTTTGAAAAAAACAAAAAAAACAATATTTCTTGCGTTTTGCCAAAATACATATCAAAAAATAAATCAATCAATCAATACATACATACATAAAAAAATTGTATTCATCAGTTTTGGCCGATATATATACTTCCCCATACTTTTGGTTAAAAAAAAAAACGCAATCGGCGTATATTGATTGCTTTGCGCAAAAGTTGCCGCGTTTACAAACTATGAGAATTAATTTATGGGTTTTTTATTTATTTATTTGCTTTTTTTTTTACTAGTAATGGTGGAAATCTGCGATTTATAGCAGGACTGCGACATTGCAGCAGACGGACACTTTTGGCACTTTTTTGGGACCATTGGCATTTTATACAGCGATCAGTGCTATGAAAATGCACTAATTACTGTATAAATGTCAATGGCAGGGAAGGGGTTAACACTTGGGGTGCTCTAAGGGGTAACTGTGTTCCCTAGAATGCGTTACTAGCTGGGTGGGGGGCTTGGCTGACTGGGGGAGGTGAGTGATTGCGGCGCCCATGCACAGGGAGCCCACTGACAGAACGGAGATCCGCTTGTTTACATTAGAAGTCCCCACTGTGTCACTGCGGGGGAGAGATTGCGGGTACCCGGCGGACATAGTGTCCAGCATACCCGCTCCCTGGCTTCCCCGTAAAATAGTGAACGCGCTCGCTCACGATCCGCGATCTCACAGCCGCCGTAAGGTGACGTGATTAGCGATATATCGAGCCAAGTTGCCAGCATAAAGCCACGGCGGGCGGTCGGCAACTCGTTAAAGTGCTTGTTCAGTATATGTAAATGCTTTAGTGTGCATGATCTGGGCACATGTTTACTTTAAACCATTTGTTGTTAAGGCGGTTGTATACTCATTTAAAAAAAAAAACAAAAAAAAAACTAAGGCAAAAGGCACAATGAGCTAGTATGCACTGCATACTAGCTCATTATTAAATACCTACCTCAGAACGAAGCTCCATCATGGCTGCACGGTCCCCCCCTCCCCATTGGAATCCACAGTCTGGTGCCCTGATATGTAAATGGGGGGCCGGATGCATGGATGGGGCAGCGGCACCCCTCAGTAGCAAAAAGGTTTAATCGCCACTATAGTCCTAGTCTTCTCGTGTATATGAGCAGAAAGCACTGTGCTTGAAAAGTAGCACGTTTAGCATTCAATAAAAATAAAGTGGCCCGGTATACAGTAGAAAGCTAACATTTCTGCTTGCATAGCCTTACTCCTGCCTGTTACATGATAATAACAGCCAGGAGGTAGAGCTAAGCTTGTTTGTTCAGAAAGCACTGTACTCTATATTTCAACAATTTTTCAACATGCTGAAAACATCAATTTATCTTCCCTGCTAAAAATAAAAATATATTTAACTGGTAACGAACAAAAAAGAAAGCTGCTTAATAGGTTGCAAAGTTTGTGCTGACGCCAGGTATTCAGAGCAAGATGAGCATGAGCAGACTTGTCACTGAAACCAATGGGAAAATCAAAGGCCTCCATAATCAATGCAGAATTGTGAATGTCAGGTGATGAAATTATGTGTTTTTGTGACTTTAAAAAATAAGTATTGAACATGAAAGTAATAAAAATATTAAAATGGAAATAACTGCCTATATGGTTGCAACTTGCCAAATGAATGTTATATGCACAATGCCTAAACATTACTGTATAGAAATGCCAGCAATGACACCTGGTGGTTATACATGGAGTATACCATTCATGGATACATAGCTCTAGGAGACTGACAACTACATTTCAGAAATTGATTCAATCTATAATTCAGTGGGTATGTTTAGGTCCTGGGAAGACTATTTTATTAGAACTGCTTACCCACAAGCCCTTCCACTGGCTGCAATAGCACAGGTTCTGGGATTAGGCACTAGCCCACTTACATTAGCTATCTGGTTCAAGGGACTTATTCAGCCCTGATAAAATACTATGTTTTATAACACAATTACTTGTAGTATTTTAAGACAAATCATCCATATTTCTCTTAGAAATTCCCGCTACCCTTTAACCCATTGTACCAAGAGCATTTTATGTACATCCCAGTGAAGAGTCCACGGGTTGCACCTAGCAAGGCTTATATTTTCCATCTGTCATCATTGACAATTTTTTATTTGAAAATAAAAACCAAACAAACTGCCCTGTGTTGTGGATTTTCACTTCTCGGATCCCTCTTCAACTCTTCTGGCCCCTCCCTCCTGTTAAGTGCCCCCATAGCAAGCAGTTTGCTTTGGGGCACCGGAGCCAAGTCACAGCTCCCTGTGTCCATTCAGACACGGAGCCCTGGTGTGGCCCCATCCCCTCTCTCTCCTGATTGGCTAACTGACTTTAATTGACAGCAGCGGTAGCTAATGGCGCAACTTCTGTGTCTAAATCAATCAGGAGGAGAGTCCCGAACGGCCGAGACAATCGTGGACATTGCTGGATAGAGATGGGATCAGGTAAGTCCTGGGGAGGGGGGGGGGGGGGGGAAATCGGGGGCGCTGATGCACACAGAAGGTATTTTTATCTTAATGTATAGAATGCATTCAGATGAGAAAAACACCTTCTGACTTTACAACCACTTTAATTATGGATGAAACTCATGAGACCCTGATGTCCATTAGAGTTGCCAGCTAGCAAATGGAGGTAAAAAGAAGCAATCAACCTGCCTTTTTACCCCCCTCCCTCCATAGCTTGCCTAAAGCCCACCAAGGGGGTGGCGCCTGCAAGATTTAATTAGACTTGTTGAGTATGACAGGCCACATGGCTTGTCAAACTCGCTCATGGAGGTCTATAAAGACTATGCCACAACCACAAGCCAAACCGCACGTACGGTTGCATCAGGGTACTTTAATTTAAAATGCCCTTGGGATCAAAAGATAAACACATGCATTCCAGAGGTGGCAGAATCACCTCCTGAATGCCTAAAAGCCACTGCTTTACCAGCAACAATCTACCATGGATCGCTTTTAAGAGGATGATAGAGACTGCTGTTCTTGTGAAAGGGGCCTTAAGGCCATAATACATGCTATACCCATATTTGGGTGTAACATTTTTGCATTCCCAAATGTTAAAGCGGTAGTAAACCCCCAAAGCTTTTTTTTACCTACAGATAAGCCTATAATAAGGCTTACCTATAGGTAAAATGAATATCTCCTAAACCTACATGGTTTAGGAGATATTCCCCCTGCATGCAGCCTCCGTCAGCGGCGCATGAGCTCTGATGATCTGGCGGAGGTTGCCAGAAAATCAGAGCTGGCTGCCGGAACAAAGAGTGGTGCGGGAGTGATGTCCCGCGGCTCTGGCCACTCACAGTGCCGGAGCCGCGTACCCGGAAGAAAAAAGAGGACCATCATGTCAGCGTCCTCAGCGCTGACCGACTTGGGCATCGGAGGCCTCGTTCTAAGGTAAGTACTTCATAATTTGTTAGTATGCGATGTATAATAACACATTATGCTATTGTCTTGCAGGCTAATTACCCCCCCCCCCCCCGCCCTTCTCGCGGGTTTACTACCGCTTTAACGGTTTAATAAGTTGTTTTCAGGTATGTTGTCAGCCAAGAATGTATATGTACAAAAATACAAAGAGAAAAGTTTAGCTAGACAACCAGTGTCCCTTGAAGATTAGCATCTCCTTCTCCTGGCCAGACATAAACCACTGAACCGGTGGCTACCGTCCATGTCATTATGGGACATTGGAAGTCTGTTAAATTAATGACATCTCCCTACAATAGAGGCCAGAATCACTGCCTGCATGGCTCACTGGATTTCTGGAATGCCCCATATCTCTACAGCACGTAACTCTCGTACCTATTATTATTCAACACCATACAATGTGCAAGGCGGCACTGTTTTCTACAAATATAGAGAGATATCAGAGATAAGTCATTTCTATTCCTCCAAAGTATTACGTAAGATCCAAATAAACATTACCAACACCTTATTATACAATTATGATTGAAATATGTTCAGACACATCTTTGTTGGTAGAATACATATCCCGATTCCTCCCAGTTTACTAGTAAGCAGACTGACACAGATCAGAATTATTATTATGGCTGCTACAAGGAAAAACCGCACCAATGTGTATGTTTCAGCAGAGACACTTTCCTGACTGTGATTACATATAATGATTCACAAAGCTATAATCTACTACAATAACATTGCATAAAATACACAAGAAAATACACAAATAAGCAGATTTAGCAGAACACAGGACAGGCCGCACAATAGGCAGGACCTTCAACTGTCACATGCAGCCCACAATAATGCAACTATTCTGGTGGCTGGATACAGAGAGCATTGTGAACTCAGCACAAAGTGAACCCAGCTTCTGCTATATAAAAGAAATTATTGTTTTATCTGGTGTCCTTTCATTCCCCCAGGCGCAATGCTGGTTAACCCATAGTCTGCTCTTATCAACCACTTCCTGCCTCTGGTAAGGAGGTTGTGCGTGCAGCCATGACACCATCACCACACAGCAGCGGTCCCAATACAAAGTACTGTAACATGTGGCTGTCAGGTATCTCAAATGTTGCTCATGGCAGCAGGGTTTAGACTTTAACCTAAAAACTTAAAAATGGAAGAATACTGTGCTAAATTACTGTTTGAAATGACCTGTAAGCTTAAATGACTATTAAAATAAAGTGATTATAAATAAATGAATATACAGCTGCAATCTAACCGGGGATATCACCCAGAAAAAGCAAATAAAATATAAATACAGATTGCGCTATTCAATTGCTTGACAAAACTCCACCAAAAGTGCTAGAAATTGAAAAGATATTAACAGTGTAAAAATATTATAATATTATCCACATTTATGTATAGATGCATATAAGTCTAAATTGACCGTGATGGTAAGGTGCAAATAAAGTTCATAAAGAAGTGCAAAAACAGCAAAATATGTGCAAAAAAAAATTTTTCATTCAAGTCCAAGTTCCTAACAGAGATCCGTTCACCAGGTGTTTGAAAAAGGAAAGGAAGGACTGTGATGACACCTGCAACACTCTGATTCCAAGACCTCTTACCGGAGCTTAGTGACCACCTATCTCTAGGACGGTCAAATTAGCAGGCAGATAGCCTCTGCAGGCATATTCCTTGATCCAGGTGATCGTCCATTCAGCCCCGAATGTAAACAGTAATCCTATTGGACCTCCTCATACAGTAAGCTCATCCACAGGTAATGAACCTCAGCCTTCAGTTTCTTCTATAGAAAACTCCTTCATGACTTCCTGGTATCCATTCTTTGGGACAGGGAAACTTGTGATGATGGAATCACATGTTGTGGCTGTAGCTTGTAATGGAATGGTTGATCGATTCCTTTAAGTCCAGGTATTCATTCACCTAGCATGTCCCTATTCACTAAAGGGAAAGGCAACTTCTTGTTCCCAGTCACCAACTCTCCGTGGGGGCACCCGATGGAGAGGAGGAGCCAGGAGCACCCCCGAGACACCCCAGAAGAGGAGGGTTGGGGCCACTATGTGCAAACACAGAGCAAGTTAATGTAATAGAGTTGTTATTTAACAAAAAAAAAAAAATGAACCTTTACAGTCACTTTAACTGTGTACAAAATGCGCAAAAGGGGAATTGAGCAGCATGGACTGCATTAGACCATGTAATGCTAAAAGTAAAAATAAACAAAGTGTGGCGCTAAAAAATGTGTGACATAATATGCAAGATAAGTGAACAATCGAAGAAAACACAAATATTGAAAATTATCATCAAAAATAGTTCATGAATCAATTAGTGCTGTAGTATGTGAAACATAGCAAATGTCCAAGGATGATCGAAAATCGTCCATAAACGTGGAAAGTGTGCACAAGAACAAAGTTCATCCAAGCTCAACAACGTGAATCAAATTAATCCAAATCCAATAAAAAGCATAACATAATCCAATCAAGTGGCAGGGTGGGCTCTTATCAGAGATGTTGGACCCTCTCGATCATACGACCGGGGGGGTCAATCAGGCTTATGTGGTCTTCCGCCACAGGGGTCAAGCTGTACTCTCCTGGGTGCCCCGGGTAGATGTCCTCAACATCCAGGATCAGCGATGCCAGGATAGATTAGACATAACTCCTCCAATCCAATCGATCATGCAAGCAAGGCCTTAAAGCACTCTCGAGAAGAACCTTTTGAAGGGAAAAAATAGCTGCTTCTTTCACCAGACTGATTGAAGTCTGAGCCTGAATGGGAGGGGCTCATTCATTATAATCAGCTGATGCACTGTGTTCTAATGAGAACTTGCTTGCATGATCGATTGGATTTTTTTTTGTTTTTTTTTTTTAAGTCCTGTGTGCATGAAGCCGAACAATGAGTAAAAACGAAGCACATATTGCACACATTACAAACAATCTGTGTTTTTTTTTATCCCTTAACAGGGATAAGAAACAGAGATTATTCCCTCTGTACAGAGCCCTGTGTTGATTGTCAACACAGTGCTCTGGGCTGTGATTGGACGATCGGCAGGACTCGGCCATGAATCATTTTTCAGGACCTGCTGACAAACTCCTGCTGTGTACAATCACAGTGAGCGACGGTGATGGGCGGCGCGCCAGATGCACGCCCCAAACCTGGAAAGAGGCAGCGACGTATCAGCACGTCGCTTTGCCTGTATGGGCCAACCGTTTGCAGTACATTGCATGGTGGGCGATCCGTAAGTAGATAAAGTGCCTGTTCTTCCTGTTACATCATATAACTCGAAGGTCTCTTGCACATGAGCGCACTCACCGCTCCAGGACAATCCGGACTCAGACACTGGATCAGTTGTGTGTATTCCAATACAGGTGCAGGCTAATTAGTGCACATAGACGGCTGAAAAGAATGAGGCTGGACGGCCGCACACTGAATCCAATCTTGTGTTTATTGATACCAAAAGGTGCAGGTACAGATAGGCAAACCTCAAGTCTTAGCTTACATGTTTCGCACCTTGGGCTGGTGCTTAATCATAGCTTGACATTGAGGAACATACGACAGGTATAAATACAAAAGTGTACAAAAAAGACAACTGTGACCCTGATCGAACAATTAATTAATCAATCGATCAAAATCACTGGTGAAATCCATCAATGGTGAAAAACTGGGTTGGTGGGAGAGGTCCCGCATTTTTGGATCTGGGAGTCCCCATTGAGCCAATTTATGTTATTTCCGTCGCTACATTGATGATTTGATCTTTGTCACAAAGACATTGGAAATTTAGAGGATTGGCGACACTACCTAAATGACAATTCCCTAAACTTGGGGTTCACAGGTGTGATGGATTCTTATTCCATCACATTTTTGGATGTCACTTTGGACGGTGCCAATGGTTCTGTGGAGTCTAAATTATTTAGGAAGTTGACCGCTGGGAATTTCATCCTAAGGGCTGACTCAGGTCACCCTAGACATTTAATTAGAGGAATACCCGTTGGTCAATTTCTCAGACTTAGGCGAGTTTGCAGTAGGGACGAGGATTACAAACAGGAGGTTCAGAGTATGAAACAACGTTTTCTTGATAGATGTTACCCTGAGAACATTATCAATAGAGCAATAAATATCGCTAATTCCATGAAAAGGGTTAAACTCTTTCAAGATAAACGTTCACACAGACAATACGGAATGTCCCTGTATTTTCGACCCCTTATAGTAGAGAGTTTAACTCTATTAGGAGTATAGTGAATAGATATATTCCGGTTCTCCTTAATGACCCCATTTATACTAAAGTTTTAACTGGAGGAGTTAAATTTGTTTCCCGTAGGGCTTTAACACTTGGTGATTCGCTTTCCCCTATTTTATTCAGCAGTAAAACACCTAAACCTCACTGGCTTCAGTTTAGAGGGACCTTTAAATGTGGAGCCAGTAATTGTTCCTGCTGCACACACGTGAAAAAGGGTGACATCTTTCTTTCTTGCTCTTCTAATTACTTTTTTTAAAAGCACTACTTTCATAAATTGCAACACGAAATATGTAATTTATCTAATCACTTGTGAATTATGTTCTGTAAAATATGTGGGTCGTATGATTCGCAGACTAAGAGACAGACTGCAAGACCATTTATACGATATCTCAGTAAATCAATCTACCAATGTTGCTAAGCATTGGAATCTTTGCCACAACAAAGATGTGAGGGGGTTACGTATACAGGGTCTGAAAAAGTTTTGACACCCAGGAGGGGGGGGGGGGATTTAGACAGTTTGGGGGCGGGGGAGGGGGGGGGGAGGACCCACAGTTTTGAAAAAGTCTGGGACATATGCATTGGGGGAGTGTAGAAACAACACCGTTTCTAAGGTTACGAATCGTTGTAACCATCTAACTAAATGACTCTATAGCATATTTACCAGAACGTCAGACAGAGAATCAGACGCTTAGTATGCTGGGTGTATAAAATGTCTTGTATTAAGTGTTCACTAATCTATTTAATGTATAAAGCACAACGTTAAATACTTTCATCACGAAAATTTTTTTCATTAATCTTCTCGTTCTTTCTTTCTACAGTGGGAAAAAGTGCACACACGTCGTCCTTGTTAATGACCGAGGTGTAAATTTCCAGGGAGATTTGACTTCGGTCACTCCAAATCCACAAAATG
>BLSH010083375.1:80995-121958 GCA_018402905.1 Glandirana rugosa | reverse complement strand
CCCCCCCCCCCCCCCCCCCCCCCCCCCCCCCCCCCCCCCCCCCCCCCCCCCCCCCCCCCCCCCCCCCCCCCCGACTCACCTCTTATTTTTGATTGATTTGAAACTATAAAGATGAAGGAAGAAAGGGTGAGAATATGTTCCTGGAACATTCGCGGATTAGGTGACCCCATAAAGAGAGCCGCTATGTTCTCCGCAGTGAATACATATCAGGCAGGGGTGCTCTGCTTGCAGGAGACACACCTCACAAAAGAATCAGTAGTCCATCTAAAGAAGAAAAATTTCTGGACACAATACCATTCAGTCCATACTTCTTATTCTCGAGGGGTAAGCACCCTAATTGGGACAGGGGTGGAATTTTCCTGTGAGCGGAGCTCCATAGATGAGCTGTTATATCTTTTTACACTGTACTCTTGGGAAACTGACTTGTATACTGGCCAATGTGTATATTCCTCCTCAATTTGAGCCTGAAGTATTATACCAGTTAATGAAATTCACTGTGGATAAACCATATATTCCGATATTGGTAGTGGGGGACTTTAATATGCCCCAGACAATAATATAGATAGAAGTTCCCCTGGCTTGAGATAATGGGTTAACAAAACAATATGACAATATTGATACAAGATTTCCTGGATAATAACAAAGGCACAGCGGCGGTGGGGATGGTCTGGGATGCCCTTAAGGCTTAATTTTTACAACCTAGTGTAGTTAATACCTGGGCATATCTTAAAGAAATGAAGGACCTATTGCTTTCCATCAGGGATATTGAATTACATGAATCTAAACCCACCTTTTTGGTGACGGTGGATGTAGCTTCGCAATCTACCAATATACACCATGATGACATCCTACTATCACTGAATTGGGTCGTCAGTAAGAGGGATAATATCCCCCACGGCTAGAAAATTTTCCTACAGAGATCCTTAGACTTTTGCTTATAATTATTTTTGGTATCAGAACTAATTCTATAACCAAAACAGTGAGGTTGCTATGGGCGTTAAGTTTGCCCCAAGTCTGGCGAATATTTTTGTGGCCGAGTGGGAGGATAGGTTTGTATTTAGTGGCATGAGACCCGAGCTACGATTTTATAAGAGGTATATAGATGATCTGGTGTTTATCTGAAAAGGGTTGGAACAGTCCATGCATTATTCTATCAGCAGTCTAAATAATAACCAATCAAATTGGATCATCAGTGGAGTGAAGATAGGATTCATTTCCTTGATCTCACGATATTCAGAGTGGGTAACAAATTGGCCACTAAGGTCTATTTCAAACCAACGGATAGGAATAGCTATCTGTCAATCAGGAGTGGACATCACCCCTCCTGGCTGAGAAATATGATGTGAACATGTTCCATAGGAACCCATGTTAAAAAAATTCCCTGCAAACTGCAAAATGCATCAAAAACGCACTAGTGTGGGGGCGTGGCCAGATGGTGAGCTGAGCAGACGTGCTCACACTGAGCTCATTACATCCTGATACCAATCCTGGGCATCTTTGCCTGCACTGCCCTTTCTCCTTCACACCACAACCATCGGGGCTTTGCTAATCGCCAACCTGCCGCCTGATCCCATTGGACCGGCGATCCTGGTGTGGCCATCTTGCTACACCTGGCGGCACTTCTAAGGACCTTCCTGACTACCCGAGCTGCTCGGCAGCCAGCCATCAGCTGCTCCAGCTCCCGGGATAAACCACTGGCGACCCGCGGCCGTGCGGAGAGAAGTCTGGGAGAACACCCCGTCTTGTGGTTATACGGTGGCCATATTGGTGCTCCGGATGGGCCTCTGCAGGCCTCTTCCCTCCCTTGGCTCCTACTCCAGGGTCTCCCAGGCGCCAGCACACCTGGGCCTGGTGGACTCCCGCGCCGGAGAAGGACAGCACATTCCCACACAATCCACGTGGCGAATTGCAGCTACGGCCTCCAGCTCTACGTGATGTGGCCATCTTGATCTCCTCTGTAGCAGCTGCTGCGGGCACTCCTGGTCTCCCCGTCCCACCTTACATCTGGATCGCCTGCTGGGAAGGTCAGTGACTGTTAGTACTGTGAGAGACACCTACAGTCCTTACTAAAGGGGCAGTCTGGGAAATACCCAGGACACTAAACAGAGCGTGGCACCTACCTCCCCCTGCATCAAGAACTACTCCTCCACTGTCTCTGCACCGTCTACACTGTACCTGGCATTTCCACATTTATTTATTGCCTCATAACCTTCTAGTGGGGGGGCTTCCTTTTGCACTGTGGTGGTGGGAGACCGGCAGGGGCCTAGAATCTAAGTGGGTGCCCCCCAGGCCCAGTACCATCCAGCAATGTTGTTTAAATCACTGCTGAATAACACCACTCTCGGTAAGCCAACGAGTGTCCCCACAGCGAGGTGATGGCTGATGTCTCCAAAGAGGCGAGCCACGGTCAAACAGCAGCCCAAGTCACAGATTATAAACCCAGCCTCTACCGCAAGCGTGGATTCCATCCTTCTCCAGCGACTACAGGTCCTGCTGGCGGATAGGGAGGGGGGCTCATCTGTGGACCCCTCTGTCCCACATACATCCCTCGATGGGGGACACAACCATGATCCTGGCAGCTATTAAAAGCAGCAAGGTGTCTGTACTAGTGAGGATCGATCACCTAACAGAAGAGTGCAACCTTATCCGAAATGATCTCGATAAAATACGGGGACGCCTTTCAGAATCTGAACACCGGATCTCTGAGGTTGAGGATCAAACCGGACAACATACTAATCAACTCACTGAACTGCACAATACGATCAAATATTTAGTAGCAAAATCTGATGAAGCAGAAAATCGCATGAGACGCAATAATGTCCGGGTGCTGTGCCTTCTGGAGGGTGCAGAGTGAGACCGCTCAGCGGACTTTGCAGAAACCTTTTTCAATGACCTACTGGGGTTCACTACAGTCTCCCCAATGTACACAGTAGAGCGAGCCCATCGAGTTCCAATGGGCAGGCACATCCCTGGGAACCCCCCTCATCCTTTCCTAGTACGATTTATAAATTACAGAGACCGGATACTCTTGGAAGCCAGGAAGCACCCTAACCTGCAACATGGCATCATGCTGTTTCCTGACTTTTCCCCAGAAATTCAATAAAAAGGAACACCTTTACTGAAGTCTGCTGTAGATTACGCGACCGCAACATAAAATACAGAATGCTGTACCCCAGCCGTCTGTGAGTCCAACACAAAGGAACCACTAAATTCTTCGACACTCCTGCTGAGGCGGATGCCTGGCTTACTATGCTACCCTGAGGACAGGGTGAACTGCTCCATCGCACGTGCCCGGGGCTGCTTAGTGATTTCTTCCCTTTCTATTTTCCCTTTCCTCTCCTGAACTGTAGCAGGCCTGGAACTGCGAGCGTCAGTTGTTGCGCTGGGGTGTCAACCATACCTCCCTACATCCCCATTCTTCTGCACATAAAAGTTCACTACCAGCTTTTCCTTATCCATTTTTGAGTGCAATCCATATCCCACAGTTTGCACAAGACTTAACCGGAGAATCTTGCTTCCCCCCCCCCCCCACGGGGCACTCTTGGAGACTATTGGAAACAGTGCCTGGCTTCCCACCCCAGCTGGAATACACTGGTGGCAAACCAGTCTCTCGGGTGGAACATAGCTAACCTAGTTGTTGCCAGGTCAATGGTTAGTAAGGTACTCTTAAGTTCCTAGAGTACACAAACGTAAGTACTGTTTCGGGATTGAAACTGACCTAGTTACTGTTGGGGCCTCATGTTCAGCAGGGCGTTTACAAAAGTTTATTTTTTGTTTGCAGTTTATGGTTTAGTTGAATATGCTCCAGATCAACATGGTACGGCTCTCCTCTCTGTATATTATGGTCACATCCTCCTCCTATTCGACCCAGCTTACTCCCTCTTGAACAGGTCATTGACCCCCCCTCCCGCCTACCCAGTTTGAAACTGTTATCATGGAACGTTAGGGGTCTCAATGACAGGTTCAAGAGGGCACTGATGTTCAAATATTTAAATGGTCATAGACCCCATATTCTCTTTTTACAAGAAACCCACCTGGTGGGAAACAAGATTTTGGCATTAAGCAAGTCATGGGTTCAACAGGCATTCCACGCTACCTACTCAAGCTATGCTAGGGTCGTGGCGATCTTTTTGAACAAATCCCTGGCGTACAAGGTATTGTGTGATTACAGATCAGTTGGGTAGATATATCATCCTGTTGTTGTAAATCAATGCTACAATTTATGCCTTTGCCAACGTATACATACTTTAACCAGCAGGTCCTGTACACCATATACACTAAACTGGGTTCCCTGACTTTCTCCCGGCTCTATATGGCTGGAGACTTTAATTCAGTGCTGGATGCGCAGCTTGACTCCTCTAATCCTTCTAGACCCAATTCACCTGACCTATGTAACTGGGCCCAAGCCATAGATTACACGGAGATCTGGAGATAGAAACATCCGGCAATCAGATCCTACTCCTGTCTCTCCTCTACTCATAAATCGGGTTCCTGGATTGTCCTAGCCTTTGGTAATGCACAAGCCTTGAATACAATTGAAAATGTGAATTACCTTCCCTCTGGCCTCTCAGACCATGCCCCTCTGGAGATCTGCATTGCCTTGAAGGCTGCGGGGAGCTGCAGATGCTGCCGTCTGGCACCCAAATGGATAAAGGACCTGCGGGTGGGGGAGTTGGTTTCTCCTAAAATCACCCAGTACTGGGAACACAATGAGGGCTCTACCTCACAAGCAATGACGTGGGATGCCTTCAAGGCACATACTCGGGGGGGAATATATATCCGCAATTAAAGCAGTCAAATCAGAATTGTTATCGCAAATAAAACACCTCGAGGACAATGAGTTGAAGGTGGCTGAAACCTTTTATGTCTCCCCGACTGGTGGCAACTTTGAGCTACTGGCGCAGGCGAGACGTGAGCTAGCTGTACATATCACCTCTGCCACTCATTTGGACCTGCGCTATGTGGCTGGCAGGGTGTTTGAGTCAGGGGACAAGAACGGGAAGATGCTGGCTAATCTGGTGGCGGAGCCTAGGTTTCAAACGGTGGTTTCGGGCATAGGCTGTGCAGATGGCACCATAACATCTGATCCCAATGCTATCCTACAGGTATTCACAAACTAGTCAGCTGACAGATATATTGAACAAGGGGGTCAAAGAGGTAACCCTCCACAGTGTGGGGCTGTGAGGGTCTTAAAGCATATAGGCATGCCACATCCTGAACTACAGATGTGCAATGAAAAATTAAAAAAAAAAATGGACTTTATAGGCATGCTGAATAAAAATCGTTTATAAGCTTTATTTGTTACACCATGGCATACATATGCCTTTGACACACAATATGAATATAAAACTTTAAAATTTGGATAACAGACAAGACATGTAATTGAGGTCGCACATTGGCCACCAGTGATCCCAGAAGGTTCCGACCACTAAGTGGGTGCACCAGGACCCAGGGGGGTCAAAAGTAAACCATAACAATCATATTTCTGGGAAGTATATCGTGGAGTGGTATCATGTCCGGTATACATCACTCTCCCATGCTTCATGTTTGAAATATTTTGTGCTTACTAATTTTGTATTCATCTGATAACTCACTTCCCATTACTTCCAGCAGCGCTTTTCCTTCAGGGCTTTGGTCTCACCAGCGGGTGTCCCTATTGGGGCCTGTTTCCCTTCCTCCTTGTCTCGCCCCAGGACCCCTTAGGCTAGTGTTCACGTGGGCGGGTATGCGGCTGAAAGTGCCGCAGTTGCCCGCCCCGCCTGGTTCCCCGCCCCACCTGGTTCCCTAGGTGCCCCCTGTGGACTTCCCCTGCTTCCCCCAAGCGGGCGTGCTCTTTCCTGGTGCAGGCGTGATGACGTCACCACTAATGGTGCACCGGTGGGGTCGGCGCCGTGCGTGTGCGGAAGCATCAGCCGGATCGATGGCGTCACACGCCGCTTCCCGCGGCGTGTCAGCTGCCGAGGATGCCATTGATTGGGGCAATGTGCCCTATTTAGGACAGGCTGTCTCCTGGCATGGTTCAGAGCAGCAGCAGACTGGATTACTATCTGTATCAACACACAATCTTTGGTAAGCGGGGGAACGGTATGGGACATGTGCTGCTGCCCTGGTGCCCAGACTGCATAGTAGGTATGCGGAATCATTAGAGCAGATGAAGTTACCCCCCTCTATGTATCAGGCTCACATAGTACTAATCCCCAAGCCAGGCAAGTACCACTCTAAGTGTTACTCCTACAGACCCATCTCTTTACTAAATTACGATTTGAAGATTCTTACAGGTCTTGGCCACTAGATTGATGAAAATTGTCCCGGATTTGCTTAGCATGGACCAAACTGGCTTCATGCCGGGGAAGTCCACGGACATCAATATCTGCCGAGTACACACCCATTTGCAACTGCCCCCAACTGACTCCACTTCTAGAATTCTGGTGGCGCTTGACATAGAAAAAGCTTTTGATTCGGTAGCCTGGCCCTATATGCTTGCAGTGCTGGAGACAATGGAGTTTGGACCTGAATTTCTGAAATGGGTACAGATCCTATACTCCTGCCCTTCGGCCAGGGTCAAACTGGGAGGTGAGCTTTCGGAACCATTCCCGATTGGCAGGTTTACAAGACTCCAGCCCTGTTCGCCATTGTGTTGGAGCTGGTGGCAGCGGCTAAAAGGAGGCGCTCGGCTGTGGAGGGCATCCGGGTGGGAACCTTGGTTGAAAAAATTGCGCTGTACGCAGACGACCTTATACTATTCCTGAACGACACAGAGCCATCCCTTAAGGAGGTGCTGAAGATTTTGTCCGAATTTGCCTTTTACTCAGGACTACAAATTAATTGGGGTAAATCGCAAATTCTACCTATTGACAGTGAAGCACAGGTAGCTGCTGACCCCTCTCTACTCCTGCAATGGGCATCCAGGATTAGATATCTGGGCATAGACATATCCCCAAACACTTCAGACTATTGCACCCTTAATCTAGTACCATTGACAATATGAAAGCTAAACTGAAAGCATTGGCAAATCTTCCCTTGTCTCTCATAAGACGCATCAATCTGTTTAAAATGAAGTTGTTACAAGACTTTCTTTACGTACTGCGGCATGCGCCGGAGTGGATCCCCACAAATTTTTTTAAAATGATCAACTCCAGTCTGATAGCCTTTATTTGGGGCGCACAGCAACCAAGATTTAAACTGACAGTTTTACAACACCCATGGTTACAGGGAGGACTGGCTTGTCCAGTCCTCCATAAATATTTTCTGGCAACCATGCTCGCTCATGCCCACAACTGGATTCTACAGGATGGGGCCAATGCGTCGGTGGCACTAGAGGCCACTTATGTGGGCTCTTTTGAGGCCCTTAAGAGCCTACTATACAGGAGAACTGCTGCTTCCCAAACCTCAACCGCAGCCATGAGAGTTGTGCTGAGGGCCTGGTTGATGGCTCAGGCTCTTAGACCTAACCCTCCTGATCACTACTCACCACACACTCCTCTATGGCACAACCCAGCACTACCAGAGTTTGCCACCATACCTGACCCGCAAATCTGGGCAGTGAAAGGCATCAAATAACTAGAGCAGTTATGTTCATTCGGAGAATTGAAGTCCTTTGATACCTTAAAATCACAATTTAACCTCCCAAATGTATATTTATTTAGATATCTGCAGAGACATGCCTTTCATATGCAGTTCAAGCACCAGCCAGTAGCCTTCTATACCTCAACCCTAGAAGATACACTTAGAGATGATACCCTCACTAAACCCCTCTCCAACATTTATAAGACCATGTCCCACTCCGTTTATACCAGATTGGAGCCCCTCAAATCGAGATGGGTGCTGGACGCCCCTGGCCTGAATGAGGAGGACTAGGAAGAAATGTGGGAATGCCCCTTCCTACAGATGGTATCTGCAAGGGACAGACTAATTCAGTATAAAATCCTGCATAGGATCTACCTAACACCTGCGCACCTGCACAGAATATATCCCACCATTCCGGCGGGATGTTATTACTATTATTGTTATTATTATACACGATTTATATAGCGCCAACAGTTTACGCAGCGCTTTACAACGTAGAGGGGGGACACAGCACAATTACAATACAGGAGGGACATAGAGCTTACATTCTAAAGGGAGGGGGGTGGTGGTGGTACAAAAGGTGGTAGCTGTGGGGGATGGGTTGATGGGGTGGCTCAGGTACAGTTCTTAGGTGGGTGAGGGATAGGCTTCCCTGAATAAATTCGTTTTCAGGGATCTTTTAAAGGTGGACAAGGTAGGGGCTGATCGGACATACCACGGCAGGGAGTTCCAGAGGATGGGAAAGGCTCTGGAGAAGTCCTGAAGGCGAGCATGGGAGGAGGTAATAAGGGAGCTAGAGAGCAGGAGGTCCTGGGAGGAGCGGAGGGGATGATTTGGGTGATATCTGCAGATTAGGTTGCTGATGTAGCTGGGGGCAATGTTGTGGATGGCCTTGTATGTTGAGGTTAGTATTTTAAATTTTACACGGTGTTGGAGGTGCACGGCGGTCTCGGCAGGCTTTCTTCACATATTTTGGCAATGCCCCAATATACAACTATTCTGGGCGGGGGTGGTTACGGTCATAAAGTCTATATTCATGTCCCCCAAACAGTGTATGTCTGTCTGCTGGGTCTGGTGGGCGCTCTGGCACATACCCGGGCCTCCAGGACACTCATTGGATTGCTCTTATTCTATGCTAGGAAAATCATTCTCCTCCACTGGAAATCCCCATCTGCTCCAACCCTTGTACTGTGGAAAAAAATAATTAATGTTAACTTACCATTATACAAGGCCACTTACTTGGCGAGAGGATGCGCCAAAAAATTCCACAGGGTTTGGGGCATTTGGGCTGAGGAACTATCTACCAATTCTGGTCCCGAATCTTCTAACTAGTCTAATATAATGCTGGAGTCTTGATAAGTTAGAGCGAATAGTAAAACCAACGCCAAATTCATTGACTTAGCAAAGGGGTCTACCACCCAAACAATGGCCTGATAGGATTCACGGATGGCTGATACCTATATTATTCTGATAACTTAAGTGACTACTGGAGCGAAGAGTTTTGTTATGGTGCCATAGTGGCATTATTGCTAAGAATTGAGGTTGATGTTTGACTTTACTGTGATGTGTTAACCCGAGCCTGGGTATGCCCGATAGGCTCTGCTTTGTAATGTAAGAGAAAATCAATAAAAAAAATAAAAAAAAACGTACTAGTGTGAATGGAGCCTTATAGGGTCAGGGAGCTCTCCAAGAGGGAGACCAGATGGATATACCTCCTTCAAACATTGAGTCCGGCCGGAATGAACATTGAGCTGGATCTCAATTGTTTCATTAGTGATTATTAACTTTAAGGCTGGGTAAACACCATTGCGAATTGGTTGCGGGTTCCCCGCATCCAATTCGCAATAGCAGGAGATTTTGACCAGCTCTCTATGGAGCCGGTTCACATATCTCTGCAGCAGGTCCGGTGCATTTTTCCCAAAAGCGCGGTGCGACTTTTGGTCTGTTTCAGGTCCGAATTCAGCCAAAAATTTGAGCTGAAATCGGACCTGAAACGGTGAACCAGGACGCACCGGACCCCTGCTGTGAGCCGCATGCGGTTCATATGTGAACCCAGCCTTAAACAATTATATTATAAAACGATTTTATTATAGAGCTATTGTTAGACAAGTATTTTTACTGATTGGTCTCTTCTGTTTTATATATGTCAATAAGAGTGTCTGTGATAAGATTAAGAGTGTCAATTTCTCAGAGGGATTTTATTATTCTATTATTTTGAATTAAATTCTATTATTTTTATATTTTTTTACTAGCAATTAATTTGGATTAGGTTATGGTTTTTTATTCTCCCTGTATATCATGTATTGTTTGTGAATAACATATGACATGATTGTGAGTGTTAATTAGGATTTATTATAGTGGGGTTTAATCGATTTTTTTTATTATAGATATGTATTTCATTTATATATACATATATCTTTGTTTATGTTGTTTTATTAAATTAAAGTATTGTAGTTCATCATTAATTTGATGCTGGAAACAGTGTTCATGTGGGTTAGCGTGCATTAATATGCTTATTAGTATTTTTTATGATGCGTTATTTGTGTATGACTTTATTACTGGATCCCCACCCCATGTCGATTGATAATTTAGGCATTACATTTAGATTGGTCCACCTAGTCTGTACAGCGATGTTGGTGGCATGATGAAATTGTGCTACTGAGCGGTCTAACTTCACTGAGTAAGGTAGATTGCTCAACCTGTAAATTGGCTGTGTTTACATAAGGATGCACACTGCTAGTCCATCCAGGCTTGGATCGGGTTAATTGAGTATATGGTTAGAGGCACTCTGGCATCCGAGGGGTTAATTGCACTGTTGGCACTCTTCGGCTCCTATATGGCCTGGAGCGATTCTCTTAGGCGTTGACATATGCTAATTTATATTCATTGAGTAGACTCTTGGGATGGTGATCAGTACTTAAGCCCTATTACCTAGCCGTGTTGCCACCCCCTCTGTGACGAAGTCGGAAGTGACGAAACACGTCAGTGGCAAGGCTATATGGCAATTGGGGCTTTGAACTGGATGCTGCATTCACCTGTACCGGCCGGGAGCTGGAGATCAGCGGCACTGTGATGCACAACCAGGACCTGTAATGTATTGATGCGACTATAAAGTGATTATTGATGTAAGAGCATTAATAGTAGAATAAATTCAGCATTTAAGAGGTTTTGCACTATCTGAGGCTATGTGTGATTTGTTTCTGCATGTGGAACGATTTACCAGCGAAGATCTTTATTGATCATATGGGAATGGGGCAGTCATTGCGGCATGTATTGAGACCAATGCTTTATACATTTTGGCATCTGGTAAGCCTCTTTCCTTAAGGGTGTTTACTTTCATGGAAGCACTGGTGGAGGATCTGATTCTTCACGGATGCCACGTTTGCTGAGTGTATCACCTGTCAGCACATCTTTTTTGCACTATAGTTGAACACCATTAATTTTATGGACATTTCATATATTTTTTGTGATTCCTTTTTCACTATTTTCTTACTTGTTGATTTGAATAATTCAATATTGGGTTGTTTTTTCACTACTGTGATTGTTTGTGGGGCACCTGACCACAGTCAACTTCACTTTGTTTTATTAAAATATATAACCTATAGAAAAGTAAAGTTAAGGCAGCAAGATGGCTGGTTCTAGTGGTTGTACACTGAAATACATAGTGGTTACATGTAGACTGTGGGGGGGGGGGGGGGGTCGGAGAGGGGGGGAGGGGGGGGAGAAAAACGGGAATAGGAATAGTTATTTAATTCCTAATTTGTTCACTTGTACACCTCGTTTATGGTATATACAGATAAAGATGAATAAAGGAAAGAATATAAAATTGCACACCAAGATGATGCCTGAGAACGCTATTCTATACATGAATTATTACTATGAGTCAGATGGAGTTACTGGTTCGAGTCTGATTGGTACAAAAAAAAAAATTTGCTTTAAACTCTGAATGTGAAAAAAAATCAATGCAAGGGTTTCCACTGAAAGAAGATGCAGACATTTTAATTTGAAGACTATACATATGTACAGCAAAAGTTAACACACATTACATTTAGACTCAAATGAGTTATGATTACATTTTGGTTTTATATTTGCATTCACAATAAAGGTAAATGTAGGGATTTTTTTTACCATCTTAAGGACATGGTGGAACATTGATTATGCGTTTGCATGGCTTTGCATAAATAACCACATCATCTGTCTGTAAATTAAAAAATGTGCCTTGGAAGTTGGTTGTGCGTCTTTGGCCATTGTTATAGCTTCGGGACAGAGTACCTGTCAATGGCATTCTCAAATGTAAGTTTCTTCCCTGCAACACAACCTCACATTCCTGATTTGGCTTCACAGTTATTTGCAGACTAAACGAGTGTGTCCTAGATTGTATGTATGGAGATCCTTCTTGCCATTCAAAATTTGGCATATTAGAGTAGCTAATTGAACTTCCTGAGAACACTGGCATATTACCAGAGAGAGCTGTTGTTACGCCTCTATTTGTTGAGCGTCCAATGTCCCAGTACTTAGTAATCTGTGTGCTTTCACTCAGACTAACAGTTGTGAACAATGTATTGCAGCCTCTGTTCATCACCAGTTTTGAGGCTAAGGTAACAGTATGATCCTCATCATAGATTATCCTGTAAGGATCGTATGACAAACTTGTTACTGTTTGTGAATGGTAGTCTGGGTACAAGCGAAGGATCTCATAGGTATCATAAAGGTATTCATACCCATTGTAAGGTACAGAAAGAACACCATTAGTAACTTTACCTAACCCGTATTCATTTTTGCCTACATAAATTCCTTGACACCTTTGAACAGCATTGGAAGCTACTGAGCCCTGACTATGCCTTTGCCACTCTAAAATCTCAAAATTCTGCTCATTTACAAGAATTTTAAAGGTGGATGTACGAAATTCTTGGCCAGCATTAGTATAGTAACAATAAGAACCTTTGTTGTAGGTGTAGAACCCTGTAGCACAATTTGAGACAGAACAAATATATTCAGTGCGCTTTGTAAATGCATTGTTAATGTAAACTGCGCCACTAGGAACAGAGCCTGTCCAGTCTATCCATTTGAGATTCTCATAGCCATTAAATAGAGCCTGACGAACATCATACACAGCTGGTTCCTCCTCCACCTTAATCTCCGCTGCTTCCTTTTCAGGAGTTGTGATTTTCGAAAGGTCTACATTGCGTTGGTCCTGAGCAGCAGGTACAGTGCCTTTGTCATCTGGTAGTGCTGGAAATGTAGAGAAATTTAAATTTAAATTTGCAATATAATTTAACTCTCACTAATAATCTCATAAATATTTGATGTTAATTTGATCAATCAGCTGCCATTTTATTTGTTTGTTGCAAAGAAAACACGCATGTAAGGTCTTTTCCTGAATTTTACTGTCTTAGGTTTACTATACATATCTTTGCACAATCTACTTTGATTTACCAAAGCTATGTGAAATGAGGACCTATTTATACAGTTTTATACCATTTATATCTAATTGTGCAGGCCCTTGAATTACATAGTGTTTTAGATCTAAAGCAGATTGTACAGTCAGATTGTACCATAGGGAGTATCGTGATACCTCCTGAAAAGATTGGCTGTCAGTTTATGTAATGTTTATATACTCTATGTCCCATTTTTGTTTCTCTAATTGATTAGTGGTACATGTTACAACAAGGACCAGTATGATGGCCAAACCTTAAAATCTTAAAATTGTGTATAATTCAAATCTATTTCATACATACACAGCATACCTGTTAGCAACATATGTCAACAAGGATCTGTCCATACAGTTTAAATGCTCACAATGAGCATCACATCCACATATAATAGTGTTAATATATATATATATACTGTATATAATGTACTTCTGCTTCTAGGCTGACAAAGGTGAATATTGACACAACTGCCCCCTCTGCACCAAAAGCATTTCCTATATGATCTCCATTTGAGTGATCATTCAGATTCTGATGTTCTTTCAGATATACAGTTTGGTTGGATATGTTACATATGAAGCCTATTGTATAGAAACCGAATAAATTATCTAGTTTAAGTTTGTGGTATAATACTTAAAAATATTATTAGCCAACAGGTAATATAAATTCTCTTTTTTGTCACCTATTATATGTTTCTTTTGTATAGCCTCATGTGTGCAACATGCAGAAAGATATTGCGCAGGTTACCTGGTGTTTCCTTCTCGGCTGGCTTTTCATCATTTGCTGGAACAGCTAGCGAATCAGCAAATATTAATGCCCAGTTGATGGTTATAAAGACACATAGCAAGTTTACCTTCATCTGTGGGAGGAAACCAACATATATATAACAAAAAAACACTTCTTAAATGTACATTCTAAAACTCCCATGTTTCTTCTGCATTTTCGCTATACATTAGTATTCCTAAGTCTTTCTGGATAAAAATTTAAATTTGTTGGACACTGGAGGCCAACGATTGCAAAAGTGTCGGTTTGTCAACAGACTTCAGCGAAGACTGATGACTCTTCTGTTTTAGTCACTGTCATTTTCACAGCTGGCTCACTTTAAAAATCTATCAACCCTGAATATTAAACACACATTACAAGTAAAATAAGGATGCCACAGTATGGGCGAACGTTGGATGCAGAAGCAAAATTTTACAACAAGCCCATTCAAGAGCAGTTGGCCCTTAGGTCTACTACTCTCAAAAGGGAATGAACAGAAATTTGTCATGTCCCTGCTGAGCCATCTATGGCCAGCTTTAATCCAAAACCTGACAGAAGTTTCAACAATGTCCCACTCCCCTGCTAGGTTTTAGTTGGAGGAGATATATATTAACAATACAAAGGTAGCACTAGAGTTGAATTAGGTAAATTAAATGAGTACATATATTGCATATTGACTTCTCTAACTGAACATAGTAAATCAACTTCATTAATCTTACCCTCCAAGGTGAGTGGCACAGAAGTCAAACGGCTCTAGAAGATTTTCTTTGTGTAGGCTGACTAAAACTAGGCTCCCTTTATATAACAAATGATAATGTTATATTAGTCAGAAACTGCTGATGCTTAAAAAAATAAATGCCAAGAACACCCAGGAAGTATATCTTTCCAACATCCTTATCTTACTACAAATAATTTTTTATTGGTATGTTATTCATTATTTTAGGTTTGTGGTCAACAAATACATTTTATTGATACTATACTCACTATTATAAGCTGTTATGCAATTTTATTTAGTAAAACATTTCCTCCTCAGGACATTTTCAGACACATTCTTTGATGCACAGCATATACTCCTATGATATTTACAGAGCTAGATGACCTGTAGAATAAATATTAAAAGCATGTTTATTGTATTTCTCCTGCATCCCCTCCTGTCCCACCAGTAGTGTGGCCCTATGTTATACATACCTATAAGGCTTCATACAGTGAAAGTGGAGCATTTGGAAAATACACCATACGCACATGTGCATCAGAAGCGATCTGCATTTACACATATACAGCCACATACAATCATTTACTATTATTGATTTTTTTTTTTTAAGCCTGCAGTGGTGCAGAAACCTGAAACGGAAAAACCTTTAAGTGAACAAAAAACGTCCATGTGAAACACACACTAAAAAGTGCACTTAAGTGCCCCCGAAAGTAGGATCTCTACCCTGATCCCCCGGAGCACAAGGCTCCTGACAGGGACAAAGGGCTTCCATGGTCTGCCTAGCCAGAAGGCCTGGCAGATCCCATTCTTCTAGGTCAGTCGAAGCCAACTATTGAATACTTGGTCAAGGGGCTCTCCCCTAGCGAGTCCCCCCAGGGAGGGTTGCCACCTTTTCTTCAAGCCAAACCCGAACACTTTAGCAATGCATGGCAAATGTTTCCGTAGTATACACTATAGGATTGTAAAAGACCTGGAACACCTTTGGGTGCCCTAAGGAGAGTAGTAATGTGGTGTGTGTAATGCGCTGCGGAGAATGGTGGCGCTTAAAAGGGCATTGTCTCACAGACATGTATAAACCTCAGCACAATCATTTAAAAAAAAAAAAAAACTCTTCCATTACATATGATTTTGCATGCACTGAAAATAGTCAAAGTTAACACTTTGTCTGAGCCGACCTTAAAGATGACCTTTACTAAAATAGTCAGGGATTGCTTAGCAACCAGCAACTGTTAAAACAATGAACACTTTGGTGAGGAGTAATGTGTAATGTACAATGTAGTGTAAATGCAGGACTTTGTTAAGGTGGCCATAGGCAGTTTGTTTTCTCTTGTTCAGCCATTGGGCTGAATTAAAAAACAAACAGAGACAAAACACAGTTTTATGGGACTTTAAGGCCAACCCCACAAATAGGTGTACTATAAAATCATATTTTTATTATATAGATAAAGATAAAACCAAGCATACAAAACATATAGAGGACATATGTAAGGAAACGGCATATATAATACTGGATCACCCCTTTTGGGTGTGCTGCGTCTTTTCCCCCAGTTTAACCACTTCCCCACCAGGCCAATTCTGACATGTCTCTCCTACATGTAATAATCATCGTTTTTTTTTGCTAGAAAATTACTCAGAACCCCCAAACATTATATATATATTTTTAGCAGAGATCTTAGGGAGTAAAATGGCGGTCATTGCAACTTTTTATGTCACGCGGTATTTGCGCAGCAATTTTTTAAACGCGTTTTCTTTGGGAAAAAAAAGTTTCATGAATTAAAAAAAAAAACAGAACAGTAAAGTTAGCCCAATTTTTTTGTATATTGTGAAAGATGATGTTACGCCGAGTAAATAGATACCCAACATGTCACGCTTTAAAATTGCGCTCACTCAGGAAATGGTGCCAAACTTTGGTACTTAAAAATCTCCATAGGCAATGCTTTAAAAAATTTTACTGGTTGCATTTTTAGAGTTACAGAGGAGGTCTTGGGCTAGAATTATTGCTCTCGCTCTAACGCATGCAGCGATACCTCACATGTGTGATTTGAACAACGTTTACATATGCGGGCGCGACTTACGTGTGCGTTCGTTTCTGTGCGCGAGCTCGTGGGGACGGGGCACTTTAAAAAAATTTTTTATTATTATTTATTTTACCTTTTGTTTTTTTTTATTTTTACACTTTCTCTTTAAAATTTTTTTGATCACGTTTATTCCTATTACAAGGAATGTAAACATCCCCTGTAATAGGAATATTGCATCACAGGTCCTCTTTATGGGGAGATATGGGGTCAGTAAGACCCCACGTCTCTCCTCTAGGCTGGAAAGAGCGATATCAAAAAAAAAAACAGCGATCTCGGTCTTTTCAGCCGAGTCCCCGGGCATTGTTTACATCACGTGACCCAGACGTGACGTCATACGTCACGCCCGGGCCTCTGAGGCACATAGAGATGACTGGTGACTATCTGGTCATCAGTCATCTCTACGCTCAGCTTCCGCCGGCGACGGATCTGTTCTCCGGGCTGCCGATGGCATGGGTGGCCCGGGAGAAGCACCGGAGGGCAGCGGGAGGGGGGATGTCCCCTCCCGCTGCCGATAAGAACGATCAAGCGGCTGAACTGCCACTATGATCATTCTTATGGTGCAGAGAATCGCCGGCGGATAAAAATTATATCTGAATGATGCCTGTAGGTGCCAGCATCATTCAGATATCACCACTTGAAGACAAGGACGTCTATAGACATCCGGCATTCGGCAAGTGGTTAACACCATCCTCAAGTGGCACTAGCCACCTTGTTGAGTGGATGGCTCAGTCCGTCCTCACGGGCGTTTGTCATCTGGGGTTGCCCCTCCCGGGTTCCCCCGTTTACTGTTGCCCTCACGCGAGCTCCCGCAGTACATCCATCGCTGTTGACTTTCCATCTTAGGTGGCGTTTTGCCCTCCCCGTCCTGTGGACGGTGTCACCCGCCCCTGTATGGGTAGGAAAATCCGTGCTGGCATCACAGCCCTGGTTTTCTGGGGCAATCGCTCCTGACATAGGTGTCCCCTGGATACTTCAGAGGACTTCCGGGTTCCATTGTCCTTGGCGCTCCCCTCTGACGCCATTTTCACTGGGAGGGATGTGGCGGGTTAAAAGCGTGTCAGCATGACTTGTACGTGGTTTTCCAGTGGCTCTTTGCCATTGGTCCATTGTACTCAGGTGTCTGGTTGGAGGGGGTTCTTCCTCCTCCCACCTGTGACACTGAGTCGGCCTGGGGGTATATAATTAGGCTGACGGCGGCACTGTGTTAGCAGCCGTCAGCTGTTCTGGCTTGGACTGGACGCCGGAATGGATGTCTGGCCTTCGCGTGGAGTACACTCACTTCAGGTATTGAAAGAAGCCTGTAATGTCTACTCTAAACTCTCCTTGTCTTCTAATTTTTTTGCCCCTTTAGAGGGGTAAAGTCATGAAAAAGGCTGCGCTTGTGTATGAAACATAAATCAAATGGAACATATGAGTGAAGTCAAACAAAGTGTGGCAAATGTAAAAACAGTGAATAAACTCATAAAACTCCAATCCCGTATGAGTCCATATAAAATAAGTCCAATGTGATAAGTGACGAAATTATGATATTACTTAATCAAATGTAGAAAAATCACCCGGCATGCACCACAGTGTTTCAAGTGTGAAAAAAACACCTCCACCACGGATGATTGTGCCCTTACCGGATCTCTTGGACCTCTTATTACAGGAGGTCTAAGGCGCTTGTGTGGATCAGGGCCTCCACAGAGCCGTGCTGATATGTTGTTAAAGGGGCACCCTCACTCTCCGTTGGAACGTGTCCTCCCTTGTCTTCTATTGGGGTTTCTGTAACCGCTTTCTTGAGTGTGTATGGAATTAAGGGTAGTGTGTGACCACAGGACCAAATGGTCTCCTCAATTCCAGGACAAGCAACACGGTACCCAGAAGACGTCTGTTGGAGACGAAATCGATCGGGTGGAGTGCTGTCTCATCATCACCGCTGAATATTTTTATTGTTATACAGCTGTCAATTATCCGGATACATGTGAGTCTAATCATCATTTTTTAATAAATTTATTTTATCAAAACGTTATTACACTATCCAGTCCATCCCTCTTTTTTTGGGTACCGTGTTGCTTGTCCTGGAATTGAGGAGACCATTTGGTCCTGTGGTCACACACTACCCTTAATTCCATACACACTCAAGAAAGCGGTTACAGAAACCCCAATAGAAGACAAGGGAGGACACGTTCCAACGGAGAGTGAGGGTGCCCCTTTAACAACATATCAGCACGGCTCTGTGGAGGCCCTGATCCACACAAGCGCCTTAGACCTCCTGTAATAAGAGGTCCAAGAGATCCGGTAAGGGCACAATCATCCGTGGTGGAGGTGTTTTTTTCACACTTGAAACACTGTGGTGCATGCCGGGTGATTTTTCTACATTTGATTAAGGAATATCATAATTTCGTCACTTATCACATTGGACTTATTTTATATGGACTCATACGGGATTGGAGTTTTATGAGTTTATTCACTGTTTTTACATTTGCCACACTTTGTTTGACTTCACTCATATGTTCCATTTGATTTATGTTTCATACACAAGCGCAGCCTTTTTCATGACTTTAAGCTTTTGGGTGTAGAAATCACACTTTATTGTTGCAGCTGTGTTAAAAAGAGTTCAGTGATTGTTAGGGTTAGCGCAGTCTTCCTATTCACATTACACGCCCTTTAGAGGGGTGTTTTACAATCTTACTAGTATTTTTTTATTCTTTTCTTCCTCCTTTTTAGGAGACTTTTTCTTCCCTAAGTGTTTGAATTATGCTCTTTACATATCTTCTGGCTATGGGACATTTGTTTTTCCCCCAGCTTGCTCTTTATACAGCTTCCCAAGATGATTCCTCTTGCCTATACTACAAGAACTCCGTGTGGTAGCATCCACATGGTCAGTCCTCCCTATTCAAGCTCTTACCTCCTTGTTGTCAAGTAAGTTTGACTGCATTAATTTCTCTTTTTTTACTACGCAGTATTCTCTGAACGCTGTTTTTCAACATGGTTTTTTATTGGCCAGTTTTACTACCATAAATCATATTCAATTATAGATCTTTACCCTTTCTGGATTGATTTAGGTGGGGATTGATTTTCCTGGCCAGCCCTCTTTTCTCAAGCCTCCATTTGCCTTTTATTATGTAAGTTTGATGATAGTAAGCAAATTTTTCTATAGTGTTTTTTATAGGCTGATTACCAACATGGCTTTATCAGTCAAATTCATTATTTTGACCTCAATTAATTATGGACCTCCATCCTTCCTTGACTGAGTGCTTGGGGATACCTGTTTACCACCTTCCCCCTGGGGGAGATCTTTGGCATCCCTTGGTGGTCATTTCTGCTTGTCATGTGCCACTGTAAGTGTTGGTCCATTTGGGTGATATTTTTGTTGTATATTCTTGTAATGTTAGCATGTATATTCTACATATGCAATTTTTCTATGGATATAACTTTTGCTATATATGTACAAATATTATTATTGTATTATGAATGTCATTATTTCTTTTTTGTCAATGATAGAAATTTATTGTTGAATCCATTTTGAAACTCCCTGAGGAAGACTATATTTAAGTGGAAACATTGGAGTGTTCATCTGTGATCTACTATTATTTATGCCATTTCCTTACATATGTCCTCTATATGTTTTGTATGCTTGGTTTTATCTCTATCTATATAATAAAAATATGATTTTATAGTACACCTATGTGTGGGGTTGGCCTTAAAGTCCCATAAAACTGTGTTCTGTATTTGGTATCTCACGGGATGTGGCAGGACCCCATTCTTTGGTGTAGCATAGTTACACTGACTTTTATTGTTTTACCTCTGTGCATATAAAAAACGGATTTCTCTATCCACACAAATTAGGTGGATGGAGGAATTCCTTCCGCCGTAAGGGCAGGTTCACACCATAAAGGGTGCGTTTTTGCGCATTCACATGTGGTGCACTGGAACATGCAAAAAGTAAGGCAGGTATGTTTATTAAAATTGTGCCACACCAAACTGCATGGTACATGTGTTTTGGTGGCCACAAATACACACACACACATTTGCCAGATGTGTAGGGGTGTCATTAAAGTAGAATAGGCAAAAAATGTTTTTTTATTTTGGATAGGGTAAAGGAGGGTTAAAACCCCTGTAAGGTTTATTTTTGCCATCTTTGTTCCACTGGAGAGATTTACCTTCACTTTCTGTCCCATAGCCAAACAGGGGACCCCCGGGTTACTAGAACTAGTGTCCCCATTGGAAGATTTTCACTCTATTACTTTTCTGGGGAGAACCCAAATTTTGGGATTTTCTTTTACTTTCAATGATAATGGTAAATAGGACAAATAGAGAGGGTGAATCTCCTTAATGAGGACACAGACAGCAATAAAAACTGACAGGTGTTCTGATTCATCTTCATGCTATCCAAAACTTTTAAAAAAAAGGCACCCGTGCATGTATGCAGAGGTCTGCACATTTATGTGTGGTATGGGAAATGCATGCAGAAATGCACGTTTTCCACACTGCATATTGTGTGAACCAGCGCACAGAAAAAATAAAAAAACAAAACACACATGCATCAACGCAACAAAATACATTAAAAATGCAAATAAACTCAATTGCATTTAAACAGGTAAACAATCCATGTTATACACAGCACATGTGGTGTGAATGAGCCCTGAAGAGATCTGTTCGTATTAATATAATTTTCTTCCAAAAATACATCATTTTGATCCCCTGGCTTCAATACCTTCTGAACATGAGGATCTGCGTGACAGCCAGGTCACCCCTGGCCAGCTTTCCTGTAGTCAGTATGATGTAATCAGACATGAGATGTACTGTGATCTGCCTCATCTTAGCACTGTCAGATGGAGCTCACCTTATATCAGTCCCCCCCTTGCAGACCCCCATTAGATTAGAGTCCCTTTAAATGAACACTCCCCCCCTCCCAGAGACCTTGGGATTAGCTCAGAGTCCCCTTGTATCAGTGCCCCCCTCCCCCTGCAGACCTCCATTAGAGAGAGACAAAGTGTCTATTACTTACCTGCAAGAGTAGGGGCCGTCACTGGAGCCGCTGCAAAGATGTGTGTGGGAAGTGCCGGGGTTAGGGGGCTGAGCTGGATGGTAGAGCGTCTGTCTCCCATTGGTTCCTGTGTAAAAGTGTCACTGGAGGTGTCCTAGCAAAGCTGAGCATTCACACTCTAGGTGGCAGCCATGCTCGGGGGTGGGGCGAAGTGCGAGGGAGAGAGTGAAGCAGTGAAGGATGCTCCCACATGTCATCCATGAGGGGGGTTGGTTGTGAGGGAGGGAGAGAGAGAGTGAAGCTGCAGCCGCTGCATTGAAGGCTACCCCCCACTGAGTTTCCACACTGGCTGCGGTCATCCGTGGGACCTGAGGTATGCTGCTTTGTCCGGGTTTCAGGGGGACAGAAACCCAGGCACAAGTGTCAAAACTCGGACTGTCCGGGTCATTCCCATACAGGTGGCAACCCTACCCCCAGGGGCAGGGGAGGAAGGAACCTGAGGGCCTCACATTCTCCCCTAGACGTCAGGGCAAACCTGAGGACTCACACCCTTCATCCAGTAAGAAAACACACACAAAAGCAAAAGCAGTGACAAACTGTGGGAGAAAAAATACTTAAGTGCCCATGCACTAGTGCACTGGCCGGGCCCTGTGTACCTGGCACCTGCGAGATTTGGAGTGTGGTGGTCCGTGGAGGTCCAAGGGGTTCAGCCGCAAGATTAAAGACCCACGGGTCGACTCTGGGTGTTCACTGGAAAAGAGAAGAGGGAGGCAGGAGAGCCCATATAGTGTAGTGAGAAACTCAAATATAGTTGTTACCTCCAAGAGGTTTAACTGTTGAATGAAAACAAGAAAATTATTTAGGAGAGGCATGAAATAAGCCTGTTGGTGGCCTGAGCAGCAGAGGCACCCATTCTCAAGCAGTTAAAGATGGATTGGAGTCATCTGATATAATGGACATCAATTTTTTTTTTTTTTTTACAAAAAAACATTGATTTGTGGCTTTAAATTGCCACTTCTTCATTTCAGGATAATACACGAATGTATTTGGTTACAGAGTCCTTTCAACATAATACATAGGGTTGTGCAATAGATACATACAAAATAAAATACTAGATAAATAAGGTGTATACATACGTATAAAATAAAATATTACATAAATATTGACATATAAAATATACAATATATAAAATACATACATACAAAATGTAAAAAATATTATACAATGCTAAGATATCACATTGAAACATGTGATTAGATAAGAGATAATTTTTAGACAGTATTTATGAATACATGTGTACTTCACCAATTTGGAATAGAAAACTAAACCTATTCTGTTGTGACATTGTAATATTTTATTTGGACACTAGATGGAGTGCCAGCTGTGGTGTGTGGAGTGTTCGTTGGTTTAAACGTTAAAGAATCCAAAATCCAATCGGGTGCTGGAAAGGAAATCATATGTAGCCCATAAGAGGGGCTTCGTAGTGGTAGAGATATTGGTTTTGTTCAAAGGAAAAAATATTTTTAATGAAAAAAATTATTAAATGAAGGAAATAACACTTACTTCTCATTTCCTGGTGGTCTAGCTCAGTGGTTCTCCAACTCAATCCTCAAGTACCTCCAAAGGTCCATGTTTTCAGGTTTTCCTTTACTTTGCATAGCTGCTTTAAATCAATATCAATGACATGGTATTGATAAGAGCTATTTAAGACCCCTTTCACACTGGGAAAACACTAAAAATAGCGCCTGTAATACTCCTCCCAATCTACCCCAGTGTGAAAGCCAGAGTGCTTTCACACTGGGGTGGTGCTCTTGCAGGACAGGAAAAAAAGTCCTGCAAACAGCATCCTTGGGGCTGTGCGGGAGCGGTGTACACACCGCTCCTACACCACCCTTGCCCATTGAAATGAATGGGCAGCGCTTCCGAAGTGGCTGAACACCCCTTTTTAACTTTTTAAAACTAGCAGCACTTTTCCACTAACGCCCTGCCTGAACCAGTGTGAAAGGGCTCCAAGGAAAGTTCCCAAAACATGGCCATTAGGGGGTACTTGAGTACTGAGGTTGAGAACCACTGGTCTAGGTTAGGTCAGGGTTAGTACAGTGGAATATTGTATTTTATATGTATACACCATATTCATCTAATATTTTATTTGATATGTATACACCATAATCTATTCAAACTCCTTTGATCTATTATTGAAGAAATGGCAATTTAAAGCGTCTTTTTGGTGAAATAAAGCAAATTCTATGTTCATTATACCTGATGGCTCGGATTGTTCTTTAAAATCATGACAATGGGTGCCGCTGCAGCTTAGGCCACTGACGGGCTATTTTCATACGTCTCCTAACTCACCTGGCACCTGCAGCTCCCTGGGCACGAGTAAGCATTGAGGGTTTTATTCTTAGCGTGTGAACGTCTGCGTGCATGAGGCCGAACTCTGCAAGATCTTTTCTGTGTGATCTGCCTTGTGTATTTCTCCCAATCTCATTAAAATTATGACGAGCGCTACTTGCGCATGCATACCACCGCCTCTATTCAATAGAAAATATGACTGTCATACTACAGACAAGATTTACATTAAAGCGAATAGAGGTCTATATACTAAAGAGGGTTGTTCTATTGCACCTGCCTATTTTTCTCATTGACCACAAAGACAAAGCTCTGCAGTCTTCCATCCTTCACTGTGCTCAGAAGTGTGCTTTGGAGCCTAGTAGGAGTGAGCAGGCCTGAAAGTGACTATTTTTCAGTCTAAACTGTGGTTTTAAGGCTTGCCATTCCACTTTTATTAAACAAAGTCAATGAAAAGTTCAAAACAGAACAGCTGCCCACACAGGGGGTTTTCACCATCCAACACATGAACGGAAAATACTGAGTCACTCTTCAGCAGCCTTGCTGCTCTTTTCAGGGGTCCCTCTGACTATCTCACCCAGTTCTCTTGGCTCTCCTGGCTCACTCACACAGCATCCTGCAGCACAGGCCCACTCCCTGGCCTCTCAATAGGGAATCTCCCAGCACTCAGGCTCTCTCTCACTACTCTAAGACCTCCAGATTCCTTCAGTCTCCAGGACTCGTCTAGTCATCCCAGCTATCCCAGAGTTTCACTGACACTTTCAGCGTAGAGTGTTAAAGCGGTAGTAAACCTGCACTAAACAAAAAAAAACCCTGCAAGACAATAGCATAATGTGTTAGTATGCATCGCATACTAGCATATTATGAAATACCTTAGAATGAGACCCCCGCAGCCCGACACGATCAGCGCTGAGGGAGCCGACATGATGTCCCTCTTCTTTCTTCTGGGTACACGGCTCCTTTGCTGTGAGTAGCCAGAGCCGCGAGACGTCAATCCCACGCGGGAGCTCTTTGTTTCCGGCTGCAAGCTCTGATTTTCCGGAGGCCTCCATCAGATCATCAGAGTGCATGCACCGTGACGTCAGACGGCTGCATGCAGAACAAATATCTTCTAAACTATACAGGTTTAGGAGACATTCATTTTACCTCCAGGTAAGCCTTCATCACTGAATTTTAACTTGTGGAACTACAAATGTCAGCAGACTGATACAAAGCACAGAGGAATGTGTGTGTTATTCAGCTCCAGGAAAGGAGAATAGGCCTCTTTGTTTCCTCAAATGACAGTACAGTTAAAGAACAGGGCCGGCCTACACAGGATGTTTTAAATGATGGGTATCCACCCGCTCACCCACAGGGACAGAAGGTGCATAAGATGCGATCTTGAGGTATGATGATGATCTCTCCTCTCTATGTCTGCAATGGCAATTCCGGGCCTCTCTCCGTTGTTCTCTCAGATCGATTACTCCAGCTGCCTGCAGGTCTCCGGAACACACTCCACTGATAGCAGGGCCGATCTCCTAGATCATCTGCTGAAGCACTGTGTAGTTGCAGACCGCACGGTCTGCGTGAGTAGGCCGCAACTCCACTGACAAGACACACAGGGTCCTGTGTAATCGATCACCGCTGTCCAGAGAGGGGCTGTGTCAGGCCTCGGCCTCGGCTTGAATAACCTCCCCCATGAGGCACCTGTGCTCCCAGCTATCCTTCTCCTGCTGCTTGTAAAAGCCTCCCCCATTGGCTGTTGTAATTGCCCTCCCCATAGGAACACAGTACAAGTGCAGTGTAACCTGATCCTTGTGTGTGGAGGGAGAGAAACTCATGCAGGGACATGACAGGCAGTTTAGAGAGGTACCTGCTACAATTATAACCCCTATCAGTTTTTTTTTTCTATCTATGTCTCATTAGGGAGATTTCTGTTCCTATCCCATAGCCACAACAGGAAGTGAAAGGAAATTCTTCAGTGCAGTTTAACCAGTTCCGGACCGCGTCACGTACATTTACCGCTGCATTGTGGCAGCATAATACAAATTGCCATCTATAAAGGGCGCTCGCGGCCAGGGGGCGTGCCCCCCCTGCGGCCGCGGCGGTCGGGTTTGCTAGAGGATCGATCAATTTACAGGGACAGACCAATGAATTTTGCTCTGTACCTGTTGATCGGTCTTGTCGAATGCCTTCTCTGCCTCTGTAATGTAAACAGAGGCAGAGGAAGTGATGTCATTCTCCCTCTTCTTTTCCATTCCAGAGAGGAGAGAGGACATCTAAAACGTGAGTGCACCAACACTACACTAACACCATTACACGTATGGCACACTTTTAACTCCTTGATCGCCCCCAAAATCCCCCCCAGTTAACCCCTTCACTGCTATCACCCCCTGTCACTGAGTGCAATGATCAGATTGTTCACTGATCATGTACTTGTGTCACTTGTGACACTAATCAGTGTTAGGGCAGGTAGTAGTAGGCCTAGGTAGGTACAAATGCCTCCCCTTACCCCCCTAATGAAGGTTTTAACCCATTGATTTCCCCCTGTCATCTGTGATCACCGGGTGACGCTACTTAGCTAGGTAATTTTTTTTCCCCTCAGGTTACACGCCGTATATATATATATATATATATATATATATATATATATATATATATATATATATATATATATATAGGAATTGGCTTCAGTAAGCCCCAGGCCTTGGTCTTACTGCTCTTGTTCTGGGCACAGATAGGGCATGAGCTGACGTATTTCCTGCAGTCCTCGTCTGCTCATGGCCACCAGAATGATCACAGCAGTAGTTACGTTGTTTTGAGAGCACCGAAGTGTCCCGCCAGAATGCGATCATGACAGGATGCCAAGACCGATAGGCGCTGGTCCTCTGGAATAAAGAGCCTATTGTCATGCCACAGTAGGCCGTCTCTGGTTAGCAGGTTGGGGTCTGCCGGCCTGGGGGTCCTAGTTAAGGACTGTCTGATTTGGGACAACAGATCCCCTTGGGTCAACAGGAAATTCCGGGGATGCAGGACTGTATCAGGGATCGCAGGCTCACCGGGCTTACAGAATATCCTTGATAGGGCGTTTGACGTTCTTCGACCCAGGCCTGTACGTCACGTGGAAGAGGAAGCATGAGAAGAAGAGTGGCCATCGGGCTTGGCGAGGTCTCAGTCTTTTAGCTGCCCGGAGGTACTCTAAATTTTTGTGATCCGTGAAGATCAAGATGGGGTGCCTGGCTCCCTCTAACAGATAACAGCCATTCTTCCAAGGCTATTTTAATTGCCAGAAGCTCCCTATCTCCCACCTCGTAATTCCTTTCTGGGGTGATTAGCTTGCAGGAGAGGAACGCCACAGGATGTAGGACAGCCTTAGCTCCATGCATTTGAGATAGCACAGCCCCCCACAGCAACTTCAGAGGCATCCACCTCCAGGACAAATGGAAAAGCGGGGTCAGGGTGCCTAAGGATGGGTGCTGAGGTAAAGAGTCTCTTGAAAGTCACAAAAGCTTCCTGGGCTTCCTCAGTCCACACGAAACCCTGCAGACCTCTCAGCTCTACGTTCTCTGAAATGCCTGTCGATCTGGATAGAGAGGTTGATTAATGCATCCAGGGTCTGGGGTACTCCCACGCCAGCAAGTTCATCCTTTAGTGGGTCAGAGAGACCCAAGCGGAATTGATGACGGAGTGCTGCATCATTCCACACCGTGTTAGCACTCCAGCGCCTGAACTCAGCCACATAGTCTTCCACCGTGCGACGGCCCTGCTGGAGCGTGTGGAGTGCAGCTTCTGCAGTGGTGGCCTGAAGCGCATCCTCATAGAGGCGGACCATAGCTTGAAGGAATGAGGTCAGGTTAGAGACTTCCAGAGCCCTCTGTTCCAGCAGGCGGTGTGCCTAAGACTGAGGTTCTCCTAGCAACAGGGAGATCAATAGACCCACCTTTGTGGTCTCCAAGGAGAAGGTGCTGGGTTGGAGGGAGAAATATAGTTCACAGGAGACAGAGAAGGCTCGGAACTTGGTGCGGTCGTCTGAGAACCATTCCGGTAGGGGCACTTGAGGTTCAGAGGGCATAGTCACTGTGGTGCAGGCTGTAGTGAGCTCCTAGATCCGTCCCTCTAGCCGGTGGTAGTCCTCCTGCAGGGACTGGCTTGGGTCAGACTGGCCAGGTGAGAGAAAAGTTCATTCACGGGAGAGGACCCCTGTGCAGACTCAGGCATGGCTGTCCTATACTGTCACGTACCTGGTGATGGAGTCTGGCTTATGCAGTGGTAACCTCTCTTGCGGCCCTGGTTTGACAGTCCCCGGTAGTGCAGACAGGGAGCTCAGAAGCACAGGGGGGCACGAGGGCTGGACAAGTCTCTGAAGGCTGCTAGTTGTCCGCTGGAGCTTGTGCAGGCAGAAGCGTAGTAGTACAGTCCGGGTCGGCAACTGGCGGGCGGTGCAGTACAAAAGGATCAGGCAAACGGATGGTCAGGTACAGGCTGGGTTGGCAACATGCAGGCAGCTGAGGTACAGGGGAGCAGGCAGAATAGTGGTCATGGAAGCCGGGGTTGGTGCAGGCAGAGATCAGAGCAGGGTCAAGACAAGCCGGGTCACAGGAACAGGTATCAGGTAATCAGATAGCTCGGAACTCGCACAAACGCTGTAGATTGGACAGCATCCGCGGCAAGGTGCTGCCCTGCTAAACAGACCGTTTTGGCTCCATTGGTGCGCACAGGCGTGCGTAACGCGCACAATCAGCTGGAACGGCCATTTTCCTGACACAGCTGAACAAAATACAGACAATAGTATATGTTACTAAACAGACTTATGGAACCAAATAACTAATTAGACACGCAAGAACAAACAATTTAACTCTTAGAGGTAACAAGTAGTAATGTGTCAGAGGAGAAGGACAAGGGAACAGATTACTCCACACACTATGAGTGCAGATCGGAGAGATAACTGCGATCTGAGGATAAAAAAGAAGAAAAAAGATTTTTACATTCAGACAACATGATATTCAGGAATAAAGGAAACAATATTCATCTAGAAAAGCATGATAACCCTGCGATCAAGGAGGAAATAAGAATGTAAATAAAACAAAATAAAAAAATAATAAAAAAATAACAACCAATAAACAAGATATTATATCCCGAAAGATGTAATTGCAAGAAAAGATACAAATCATAGTCAGAGTTCAACCCCTTGGGGTGCAATGTGTCCAAACGGTGTATCCAGGATACCTCACGTCGTTTGAGGGTTAACTCCTTATTGCCTCCCCTTCTGTTTCGTGGTACATCGTCAATAACCATATATTTGTTGTGAGATCGAATGGCGTTGTTCGATGAAATGCCTGACCAATGGTTGATCTAATTTATCCCTAATAGCATAGTTATGCCTGGCTATTCTTTCCTTAACTTAACTGCAGCATTCATGCAGCCCCAGACCATGACACTCTCACCACCATGCTTGACTGTAGGCAAGACACACTTGTCTTTGTACTCCTCACCTGGTTGCCGCCACACATGCTTGACACCATCTGAACTAAATACGTTTATCTTGGTCTTATCAGACCACAGGACATGGTTCCAGTAATCATGTCTTTACTCTGCTTGTCTTCAGCAAACTGTTTGTGGGCTTTCTTGTGCATCATCTTTAGAAGAGGCTTCCTTCTGGGACGACAGCCATGCAGACCAATTTGTTGCAGTGTGCGGAGTATGATCTGAGCACTGACAGGCTGACCTCCCCACCCCTTCAACCACTGCAGCAATGCTGGCAGCACTCACATGTCTATTTCCCAAAGACAACCTCCGGCTATGATGCTGAGCATGTGCACTCAACTCCTTTGGTCGACCATGGCTAGGCCTGTTCTGAGTAGAACCTGTCCTGTTAAACCGCTGTATGGTCTTGGCCACCGTGCTGCAGCTCAGTTTCAGGGTCTTGGCAATCTTCTTACAGCCTAGGCCATTTTTATGTAGAGCAACAATTCTTTTTTCAGATCCTCAGAGAGTTCTTTGCCATGAGATGCCTTGTTGAACTTCCAGTGACCAGTATGAGAGAGTGAGAGCGATAACACCAAATTTAACACACCTGCTCCCCATTCACACCTGAAACCTTGTAACACTAACAAGTCACATGATACCGGGGAGGGAAAATGTCTAATTGAGCCCAGTTTGGACATTTTCACTTAGGGGTGTACTCACTTTTGTTGCCAATAGTTTAGACATTAATGGCTGTGTGTTGAGTTATTTTGAGGGGACATCAAATTTACACTGTTATACAAGCTGCATACTCACTAATTTACATTGTAGCAATGTGCAATTTCTTCAGTGTTGTTACATGAAAAGATATAATAAAATATTTACAAAAATGTCAGAGGTGTACTCACTTTTGTGAGATACTGTGTGTGTATGTATGTATATATATATATATATATATATATATATATATATATATATATATATATACACACCTTTTATATGTTTTAACTCCCTGATCACCCGGCGGTGACCTTAGTTAGGTTTTAGCGTGCGTTAGGGTCAGCGTCAATCCCCGGCAGGGTCAGATTACTACAGGTACTCTGACACGCATACATACACCTAGGTAGGTCAGTTAGTACTATATTATCTGAACAGATCAATATCTGTGATCTGATCTATATTAGCGTCCCCACTAGATTAATGTTCTAAAAAACGCAGCGTTAGTGAGATCAGCCTAGATACCTGCTAGCACCTGCGTTTAGCCCCTCCGCCCAGCCCAGCCCACCCACGTGCAGGATCAATAGATCGCTGACACTTACAAAACACAACACACATATGTGTTCGCAGAAATCACACCCAATCCCTGTGAAAGCTGACAGTGATTTTGGTAGCGGCTTGAAACAGGCTCTGGCAACCAGGTGCGCTTTTTTGCCTGTGAGTCACACTAGTGTACCTATAAATTTAGAGCCCAAAATGTCAAATCCGAGGTATAATAGTGAAGAGGCATACGCGTTGCTGAGCATGACAGATGAGAGCGATGGGGAAGCCTCACTGTCAGATTTAGGCTCAGCATACAAACCTGTAGACAGCAGCGGCACCCTGTCAGATAGCTCTGACGATGGAGTTGTGGTCCCTGCTAAGGTCAGGCATACCAGATCCCATTCTGCTGTCGCTGAGGTGCAAGAACCATAGGAGCAGAGAGCCAGTATTAGTGTCGCTACTCCCGCTGAACTGGTAAGTGCCAGCAGCCTAGTACATCTTGGTCATAGACAAACCCACACTGCAGTAAGACTTGATGACATGGCGAGTCCCATAAGTGCAGTTCAAGCTGGTGTGGCTAGTACAAGTAGTGTCCCGCAGCCACGAAGACGAAGACAAACACAGGCCCGCAGAGCCCAGAGTGTCCTTCTTGACGCATTTGCAAACCCTGATTGGCAACCCACCACTGATGCAGCTCTCGTACTTCCCTCATTCACTGGCCAACCTGGAATTCAGGTGGAAACAGTTGATTTTACGGCCATTGATTTTTATTCGCTGTTTTTCACCAAAAATCTCTATAGATCTTTTGTGGACTAAAGCAATTTTTATGCTGGTCAATTCATTGCCGCTAATCCCTATTTGTCACTTCCCAGAGACTGGAAACCAATTACGGTTCCAGAATTTAAGACCTTTTTGGGCCTTTCCCTCAACATAGGCATAACTAAAAAATTTGAGTTGCGGTCATATTGGTCCACTGACACAATTCACCATATGCTTGTGTTCTTTGCTTCCATGGCCAGGGCACGATACGAGCAGATCCTGCGGTTTATGCACTTCAATGACAATGAACTCTGTCGTCCACGGGGTGACCCTGAATGCGATCGGCTCCACAAAATTCGGCCCCTCGTAAACCACTTCAACACACAATTCGCAGCCTTGTTTATTCCCGACCAAGTTGTCTGCATAGACAAGTCCCTGATTACGTTTTCTGTCCGTCTTGCTTTCGAACAGTTTCTCCCTAGCAAGTGTGCCAGATACGGGGTCAAGATGTATAAGCTCTGTGACAGGACCACAGGCTATACATGTAGTTTTATGGTTTACGGGGGATAAGATAGTCACGTGGAGCCTGAAGGATGCACAGACTACATAGGGAGCGCTGGCAAGATTGTGTGGAACTTTGTGTCACCCTTATCCAGAAAGGAGTACCATTTGTACGTGGACAATTACTAGACAAGCATGCTACTTTTTAGTCATTTTTTTATCATCAAATTGGCGCATGTGGCACCGTGCGATCTAATCGCCGGAGCTTCCCCCAATGGCTTGTAGAATCCCTAATTAGACGGGGGGGGGGGGGGAGAGAAGTATTAATTTGCTTGCAGTGAAGTGGAGGGATACAAAGAATGTTTTTGTTCCTTCCTCCATTCACGCAGATACGACCATCCAAATTACAACTGCGACTGGTGTTGTGGAGAAACCCCTCTGTGTCCACGAATATAACCACAACATGGGAGGGGTGGACCTCAATGACCAGTTATTGGCACTGTTCCTAATTGCCCATAAGGCCAGACACTCGTACAAAAAAGTGTCTGTATACTTATTCCAATTGGCTATGCTGAACGTTTATGTGCTATTCAAAGCGTCAGGACGGACTGGATCCTTCCTTCAATTCCAGGAAGAGATCATTAGAGCCCTTCTGTTTCCAGATGGTGCTGCACCCCATGTTGCCAATCCAAATGCAGTGAGCCGGCTGCATGACCGGCATTTTCCACATGCCGTTCCTGGTACCTCTACCTACCGAGTCCCCCCCAAAAAGATGTATCTCCCAACGACGCGGATACAGGCGTGACACCCATCATTTATTATTATTATTATTATATTACAGGATTTATATAGCGCCGACAGTTTGCACAGCGCTTTACAATATTAGGGCAGACAGTACAATTACAATACAATTCAATACAGGAGGAATCAGAGGGCTCTGCTTGTTAGAGCTTACAATCTAGAAGGGAGGGTCAAGTGATACGAAAGGGCAATAATTGTGGCGGATGAGCTGATGAAGAAAATAAAAGTGCAGTTGTTAGGTGGAGGCAGGATAGGCTTCCCTGAAAAGAAACGTTTTCAGGGATCTCCTGAAAGTGGATAGATTTGGGGGCAGTCTGACAGATTGGGGTAGGGAATTCCAGAGGATGGGAGAGGCTCGGGAGAAGTCCTGGAGGAGAGTATGGGAGGAGGTGATGAGGGAGCTGGAGAGTAGGTGGTCTTAAAAGGAACGAAGAGGACGTTTTGGTTGGTATTTTGAGACTAGGCGAGTTATGTAGCTGGGAGCAGAGTTGTGGATGGCTTTGTAACTTATTGTTAGTATTTTGAAGTTAACCACTTGCTTATTGGGCACTTAACCCCCCCCCCCCCCGCCCAGACCAATTTTAGGCTTTCAGCGCTGTCGCATTTTGAATGACAATTGCGCGGTCGTGCAACGTTATACCCAAACAACATTTTTATCATTTTTTTCCCACAAATAGAGCTTTCTTTTGGTGGTATTTGATCACCTCTGCAGTTTTTATTTTTTGTGCTTTAAAAAAACTAAGAGCGACGATTTTGAAAAAACAATATTTTTTACTTTTTGCTTAATAAATATCCCAAAAAAATAAATGAAAAAAATAAATTATTCATTGGGTTTGACCGAGATATATTCTTCTACATATTTTTGTTAATAACAGTGGAAAAATATGTCTGCTTGGCAGTGTGGAGGCAGGAATTGTATTTTTGGAGGGCATATTTGTATTGGTTGAAGTCTTTGAGAGACTTAATCCTGTGCCACAGACGCTCAAGAGAGCGGCTACGATTTTTGAGATTTCTGGTGTCGTCTGATTGCCAGGGTTGTATGGGTCAAGGCCTTATTCTGTGTTTGGTGAGGGGAGCGAGCTCGTCCAGGGTGGAGGACAGGGATTTATTGTAGATGGAAGTGGCTTGGTTGGGGCAGGACAGGGTGAGATTTTTTCATAGAGGTGGCCAGTAGCAGAATAGAGGAGAGAAGTGTTGCATTGGCAAAGGTTTCTACGGGTGATGGTTAGGCGATTGGAGGGAAAGGTGGTGCAAGACAGGGAGAGAGAGAAGCTAATAAGGTGGTGATCAGAGAGGAATAGGATTGTTGAAGAAGTTGCATGGAGCACATAGGTAGGAGAATACAAGGTCAATGGTGTTTCCATCAGAGTGAGTAGAAGCCTGTATCCATTGCTTCAGGTCAAATGAGCAGGTTAGAAGTAACAGTAGTATTAGTGTTAACAGGGCTGTTGAAGTCACCAAGAAGGAATTTCAGAAGAGAGAAAGGGTAGCCAGGCAGAAAATTCATCAAGGAAAGCTGACAGCGGTCCAGGAGACCTGTAGATCACAGCAATTCTTAGGGAAATTGGAGAGAATATATTATTGTCCCTCCTGTCCTGACCAGCCTGGTCTTTGCATCGGTGACTGTTTCCAGAGCTACCATACACTAGCTGAGCATTAGCGAAGGAAACAGCACTACACAGGAATAGGGCACACTGTCAAAGGGTCTCCAAAGAAGTCACTGCATTTTTAGAGACTCTAACCTTTACTGTTAAAAAAAAGTGTACCAAAAAAAAAAGTAAAAAATTAAAAAAAAACAAAAAAATAAAAAAAGTTATAAAAACCAAAAAATAAATAAATAATAAAAGCCAAAAACAGTTGTAAGTTTCTTGTTTTTCTATCTTTATTTTCTCTCTATTCTCTTTCCATTGCTCTCTCTATTGTTGATGTTTTTTATGCATACCTGTAATGTTTTGTTACTGTTTTTTATCAATTTTCTTTGCAGGCATGTGACGTTTTTATGTTTTCCTGTAATGTTTTATAATGTTTTCTTCTTAGCAGGAATGTATTTTTTTTTAATGTTACTGTGTTTTATTAATCATTTTTTGCTTTTCAGGTACGCCATTCAGCTGTAGCACTGATTTATGTATGGTGACAGCAACAGCGTTTACTCCCACCATACGTAAAGCAGCGACTACAGCGCTGTTGGTGGTGATTTCACCACCACAGTTAAAAAAAGAGCATATATACCAGAGCATAGGGGCAGTGGGTAGAAATTGGGGCGGATTGCCCCTATGCTCCTCTATATATTTTTAAAAAGGGGCTATGTCCACCTTTAGTAGTAGGTGGATGAAGGACGGTTTTCCAATGGTGGGCATACCCACCAAATGATTATTTTTTTTAAATTTAACCCACAGGCTGCATGAAAAAAAGAACATTATAACATATGCCCAACAAAGACCAGAAACGTACTAGTATGGTGCTGGTCTTTGAGTGGTTTTCTCAGGCTCTCCTGTCCCACCGGGGAAATCGAGAAGGCAGCCGGTGGTTCCACCAGCTGATCGAAGACTAGAATGGCTCCAATCATTTCTATGGCCTAAGAAACCGGAGGCTACGAGCATTTCATGACTTCAGTTTCACCGGATATAAACAGTGTCACTGGGAAATTGGGAAAGCATTTTATCACACTGATCTTGGTGTGGTCAGATGCTTTAATGTCTGAGGAGAGATCTATAGTCTAATAGACCCCCAAATTTAAAAAAAATAAATATGCGAAACTACCTATTTTTATCATAGCGGATATTTAAATTCCCTGTGATAACAATAAAAATGATTTAAAAAATGAAAGGGACAGTGTAAAAATAAAATAAAAAGCAAAATGAATAATTAAAAAAAATGCACCCCTGTCCCCCCGTGCACGCGTGCAAAGGTGAACGCAAGCGTCAATCTCGTGTCATATGTAAACAGCAATTGCACCATGCACGTGAGGTATCACCGCAAATGTCAGATAGAGGGCAGTAATTCTAGCAGTAGACCTCCTCTGCAAATCTAAAGTGGTAACCTGTAAAGGCTTTTAAAGGCTTTTAAAAATGTATATAGTTTGTTGTGGCTGCGCGGGTGTGCATTATTTTTAACGCATGTCATGTTTGGTCTCTATGTACTCGGCATGAGATCTTCTTTTATATTTCACCAAACATTTGGGCAATATAGTGTGTTTTGTGCATTAAAATAAAAAAAATAAGTTTTTTTCCCCCAAAAATTGCAACACCCACCATTTTAATCTGTAGGGCCTCTTCTTTAAAAAAAAAAGTATAATGTTTGGGGGTTCAAAGTGATTGAAAAATGACAAAAAAAAAATATACAAGGATGCCACTGAAATTATATATTGCACACACATGCCATGGGTATTACACCCCATAATACATTCTGCTGCTTCTCCTGAATAAGGGGATACCACATGTGTGGGACTTTTTGGCGGTCTAACTTTGTGTAATTATTTTTCATTTCCCCAAAATTTGTGGCAAAATATAAAATATTCCACGGACTCAACATGCATCTCAGCAAATAGCTTGGGGTGTCTACTTTCCAAAATGGGGTCATTTGGGGGGGGGGGGGGGTTGTGCTATCTGGGCATTTTGTGGCCTCTGAAACTATGATAGGTAGTCTGCAGTGAAATCAGCAATTTTCGCATTCAGAAATCCTGAAGGAGGTGATTGGTTTTCGGGGTCTAGACTGCCAAAAAGTCGCAAACATGTGGTATCCCCGTATGTAGCAGAAGCAGCAGAATGTATTTTGGGGTGTAATTCCACATATACCCATGGCATGTGTGAGCAATATATCATTTAGTGACAACTTTGTGTAATTTTTTTTTTTCATTTTTCAATCACTTGTGACAAAAAAATAAAATACTCCATGGACTCAACATGCCTCTCAGCAAATAGCTTGTGCTGTCTACTTTCCAAAAACGGGTCATTTGTTTTTATTTTTTGCTATCTGGACATTTCATAACTGTTATAGGTAGTGTTGGGTGAAAGCATAAGTTTACGCCCTTAGAAATCCTGAAGGCGGTCAGTGGTTTTTAGGGGAGGAAGGGGGAGGTAGGACACTGCCGGACCCAAGATTTTATGTCTGAAGACTGTAAGAGTGCAGCCACATAAATCAACTTCAGACTGCTGGGGACCAGCTGGGGTTTGGTGGAGGTGAGTGTAGTGCCCTCTACCTTTTAGTTATGTGCTAGGTGTGAAATTTTTGATAGGCAAGGTAAATTTAGTCAGTTAGTCAGGCCTGATTGTTTTGATTCTGGGCTGCTAGGAAGTGGCCTAGGGAGTGGTTGGTGACTCACGGCAGTGACACTTCTTGGTAACCTCCCCTTTGCTTATGGAGGGTTCTAGAAGAAAGGGTGGGGAAGAGAGGTGGAACTGCCTGGTTTGTTTGGCGAACCCTGACCAATCCCCAACCTGGATTGGCAGGGGGCAGGCTTCCTCTGGGTCGGCTCAGCCAGGGAGGAGAGTTGGGGTGGAAGAACTGGGAGATGGAGCACTAGTTGTGGAGGCCTTTGAGGGAGCCCCCAGTCTGGGGGGGGCCTTGGGCCTGGAGGCTCAGGAGTGGAAGGGACCTCTCAACAAACCCAAGGGGAGTCCTGACCAGGGAGCAGGAGAGAGCAACGGAGTGGTGCTACCGGGCAAGTCTCCAGGAGGGATCCACCAGGTGTCAGTGAGTGACACACACCCAAGGATGCTGGAAGAGGCACACTGGAGCAGATTGGGGAGTGAGAGACACTCTGAGAAGGGTGCAAGAACCAGTTGGGACTGTGGTGTCAGTGGAGTCTGTGTTGCTGTGGCCAGGAGGGCTGGCAGGACCTGAAGAAGGGACTGACTGGGAGCAGTAGTCTGCCAAAGCTAGCTAGCACACTTTCCAATTTTGCTACACTAAAGGGACACGCGGTCCCTGCCTGTAATGGGCGGTTCACTGAGGCCGGGCTAAATCGAGAGCAGGCCTCACCATGTGCTAGCTAGGCCTGAGAAGTATTGTGCAGGAGAGAGAAAGAGGAGTTAACTGCAAGCAAGATTGTGCTAGAGGAAGGCAAAGGTGTATATACAGGATTGTATATAGATGGTCCCGTTAAGAACTGTTGATCTACTGGACATCCCATAAACACCCCTTACCCCATCCAAGTTGAATCCCCTAATAATAAAAAAACAAAAAAAACCCAAGTACCGGCCTGCTCTTCCTGACTCTGGATGTGAGGACAAGTGTGATTGAGGGCAGTGTGACAGGCGAACCACTACATCCAGCAACCCCTGTGGGGGCATGGCTACACAATATTAAATGTCCCTTTAAAAATAATGTATGCTGTTGACATCAATGACCTTAAGTTTTTAAAAAAGGAAATGTTATCACAAAGATTGAAATGTACAACTCAGCATGTTGTAAATGTAAGAGTTTCAGCCAAATATAAAGTTCTAATAAACTGTGGATAATTGCTTTCAAAGTCCAGTTTCATAGTACTGTACAGGCCACTATCTGGCCAGTGCCAGGTAGATAACATTTAGATGGGTCTAGAGGGACTTGTGTTCCTTTTCAACCTGACTTATGTAACTCTGTAACTGCATAACATGAAAATCATAATGCAGGCTATAATTGTAAAGTATCAAACAGATGTGCTGATATTTCAGTAAAAATACAAAAATATCTCAGCAAGTAAGTGTTATCTTTGCAACAAAAAAAGCTGTGGTTTAGAAAAATATAATAATACATTTACGCAAAGCTGTGGTTTGAAAGTCAACTAGCATTTAAAATATTGATAAACTGGATTATATGAAAAGCCTTATAATAGTCATGGATAAATGTGTAGTTTCATGAGCTTATTATAATGAAGATATTTAATTAATTGGATGCGATGGCTGCATTCATTTTCTTTTTTAGGCTTTAGGGGAGGTTTTACCTGTTGATCTGGCCAGTAACAATTCTCCTGTATTTAGAGTGTCTCCACTTTAGATGAATGAGCACAGGAGCACTTTTGGACAGCAGCATTGTCAGTCTGGGAAAGGAGAGTCTTACCTGCACTAGCAGATTTGGATACACTAACAAACTGAAGCCAAACTCCAGCTCACCCTTTATAAGTAGTTACAGCAACAGTTTCTTTCCTTTTGGATAATTGACTAAAAGCTGATCATTGTAAGTACCCCTTTCAGTGTAAGAGGTTGTAAACTCTGCCAAAAATAAATCCTGTAAGACAAAGGCACAATGAGCTAGTATACATTGCACTATGAAATACTTACCTTAGAACGAAGCTGTTCCCGCTGACAAGGCCGACATTTTCCCCAGAGTTTCTTCCAGGTTCGTGGGCTCCAGGGCTGTGATTAGCCAGAGCCACAATGATGTCATTCCAGCGCATGCACGTGGGAGTCGCCGTTCACGGCACAGAGCTCAGAAAGAACGGCACCCGTGGCCATTCCTTCAGAGCGCATGCGCCAGTGATGTCACTGGTTGCATGTAATGTAAATATCTCTTAAACAGTGCATGTTTAGGAGATATTTACACTACATATAGGTAAGACTTATTATAGGCTTACCTATATGTAAATGTAAGCAGAACAAGTTTACTTCCTCTTTAAATTATTTATATCAACCTTTTAACTGCTACATCTGCAAGACATCTTGTTCTGTTGAAAAAAACAACACAAGTACTAGCTAGATCATCAGGTGAAAATAAAAAAGGAAAGACTGAAAAAGAAAATGCAGCCACCACATCTAAAAATTGGTATGCTGCAATACAGTATATTACATTTTGCTTTTGGGTTTAATACCACCTTTTGCAGAAAATAAAGCAGTATTAAACCCAAAGCTAAAAATGTAATATATTGCAGCTTACCAATCACTAGATGTGGTGGCAGCACCAGTATTCTTTTCTTTGGCTTCTATTCTTTCTGTTTTCACCTGGTGATCTGGCCAGGCCAGTGACACACAACTTTGGAGCAATGAGCACAGGTGGCACAGCGGCATTGTTAGTCTGCGATGGGGATGGCGGGGTATTATTAAATGTATTAGCAGATTTACAGTGGCGGCTGGTGAAAATTTAGGATGGGGGGAGCCAGACCTCACCCTTCCTTTTTGACCCGCCCACTTCTCATAAGCCCCACCCCTTATAGTTTCCACCCATTGTGTCAGGAGTATACAGCCCAGCATCACCAGATAGGGTATACAGAGTAACCAGATAGGGGAAAACAGAGTCACCAGATAGCAGTATACAGAGCCACCAGATAGGCGTATACAGAGCCACCAGATAGGGGTATACAGAGTCACCAGATAGGGGTATACAGAGTCACCAGATAGGGGTATATAGAGCCACCAGATAGGGGTATACAGAGCCACCAGATAGCAGTATACAGAGCCCCAGAGAGCAGTATACAGGGCCACCAGATAGCGGTATACAGGGCCCCAGATAGCAATATACAGAGTCACCATATAGCAGTATATAGAGCCCCAGATAACAGTATACAGAGTCACCATATAGCAGTATATAGAACCCCAGATAGCAGAATATAGAGTCACCATATGGCAGTTATAGAGTCACCAGATAGGGGTATACAGAGTCACCATATAGCAGTATACAGAGCCACCATATAGCAGTATACAGAGTCCCATATAGCAGTATACAGAGTCCCATATAGCAGTATATAGAGTCCCATATAGCAGTATACAGAACCCCAGATAGCAGTATACAGAGCCCCATATAGCAGTATACAGAGTCCCATATAGCAGTATACAGAGTCCCATATAGCAGTATACAGAGTCCGACATAGCAGTATACAGAGTCCCACATAGCAGTATACAGAGTCCCACATAGCAGTATTCAGAGTCCCATATAGCAGTATACAGAGTCACCATATAGCACTATATAGAGCCCAAGATAGCAGTATACCAAGCCCCAGATAGCAGTATATAGAGTCCCATATAGCAGTATTATACTCTGAGACATATGACGATATACCCTGAGACTTATGACGATATACCCGGAGACATATGACGATATACCCTGAGACATGTGACGATACACCCTGAGACATACGACGATATACCATGAGACATACGACGATACACCCTGAGGCATATGACGATACACCCTGAGACATATGACGATACACCCTGAGGCATATGACGATATACCCTGAGGCTTATGACGATATACCCTGAGATATATGACGATAGACCCCGAACCATATGACGATAGAACCCGAGATATATCACGATATACCACTGAGACATATGACGATATACCCTGAGACTTATGACGATACACCCTGAGACATATGACGATACACCCTGAGACATATGACGATACAGCCTGAGAC
>BLSH010083375.1:38278-50460 GCA_018402905.1 Glandirana rugosa | reverse complement strand
CGGACATGTCTGAACATTTTGACACTTTTTTGGGACCATTGGCATTTATACAGCGATCAGTTCTATAAAAATGCACTGATTACTGTGTAAATGCCATTGGCAGTGAAGGGGTTAACCTGCAGGGGGCGCTCTAAGGGTTAACTATGTTCCCTGGGTGTGTTCTAACTGTCTTAGTGTTTGACTGGCAGGGGGAGGGGAGTGATCACAGCTTCCATGTAGAGGAAGGCTGTGATCACTCCCTTCCCCCTCTAACAGAACGGAGGTCCGTGTTTACTTACACGGACCTCTGTTCTTTCACTCCGGGGGGGGGGGGGGCATCGCGGGTAGGCGGCGGAGATCGAGTCCACCGCACCCGCTCCCTGGCCCTCCCCGGACACAGTGAGCGCGCAAGCTCACAGTGCGTGATCTGGCAGCCGCCGTCAGGTGACGGCGGTTTGCCCAGGAGAGCCACCTTGTCGCCGTCAACCTGCGGTTGAGGGTCGGCAAGTGGTTAAAGGCACATGTGGAGCTCACACAGAGTGCACGGCGGGGCTCACTCCAATACTTGGGAGTAGTAGTGGAAAACGCTGGACAGGTGGTTGCGGACATTGGCTCAGAGTATCCCTCCAAAGTGTAAGTTATGGTGAAGGTGTACATTGTCACAGAGAACTGAAAGTCAACTGGAGGACAATTGCAGTGCCAGTGTACATGGTGTACATTTATCTCTAAGAGTAAAGGTCTGCCTTAAGGTTGAATATTCCCCCACGGCAGTCTCAGCCTTGTCTTAGGGCATTGAAGAAGGTGGCACAAAGACAAAGGTACCCCATGTGTGTAGTAACGTGACTCTGTAACAAAGTGCCTAGCGTAGCTCAGAAGAACCCACATGGGGTAGGCCTTCCATGTGACCCAGTAGGAGTTCATGGGAACACATGGAGGACATGACAAACCACACCAACCCCTACAAGCTTTTAGTCGTATATTCCAGCTACATCAAGCTATAGATGCTCAGATTTAGCCGATATCAGCTATCCTTCCCTATATGAAGAGCAGCATTAGAGTCTGCTATTACCCTTATATTGGGGAGAATCTGCAAAGATCATGAGGGAAAGCCTTTCAGCCACATTTGTATAAACTGCACTTGCATTTTGCTCAATTTCTATGTTCTTTCTCCGGTGATGATTTTGGTTTCAGTAAGTTTATATTTGCTTTCATCTTTGCGTTTGCATGTGACTCCAGAGTCCAACGAGCAAAGGCAAAATGAGGTTGACTGCCCTGTTGTACCTGGTCATTACGAAATTACCTTGTAAAATATTAATGTTCAGTTTGTTTCAGAAATATAAAAATGTGTCTAGTTCATCAACTGATAGAAATACAAATCCGGATCTATTGTTTTATGAGGCAGCATTGCAAAACTGTTTGATTTTTGCATATAATCACTGGATAAAATTGCAAGAACTTCCCTGTGGAAAATTGGATTATCATGCGGCTATAAACTGATAGAGATTTAGAGTTTCATTTAAAATATCAGTACTTCCTTCTTTAGTAAATGACATGGGTGTCACTAGGGTCTTACAGACCTTAGGCAAGCCTAGGCACTTAGCTTTAAGTATTTTGGGGCTTGTAGCATGCATGATGAACATTGAGGGAGTTTGTTTCTTACCCCCCCATATGAATGTTTGTCTCTTCTGTATTTTCTGTTCCCTCTTCACCACTGCACTCTAAAGCCTCGTACACACGGTGCGACGATTGTACAAGAACAGTCGTACAACAGCTTGTTGAACGATCATCCGACCGAGTATGTGCGATTAGAACAGCCGAAGCGTGACGGTCCTACAACAGAATTTGGATAAGCAGACTATAAAACTTTGGTCATACAACAAGCAGTTGTATGACTGTGGTACCGTGTGTACAGCAGTTGGTCCAACACAAGTTGTACGTGCAAAACATGCATGTTCCGAAGTCAGGGATGACCGGAAGTGTCTGGTCGTGTAAACCTATGTTCGAATTTCACAATTCATATTCGTCAAGCGGCAATTGAATTAAAATAGCGAAATGCAGCGCAAATGAGCATCTTGGGATAATAATGAAGATGTATTGCTAGTGGTACTCATGTTACGAATGTAATGAAATACTGTTGTTCTGTAGTGATAGAAGTATTATTTGCATTATTTTGATTGTAGTTTATTGTATTTAACATTTCCACAAAATCATTAACTCTGAAATGTAAATCAAAAAAATTAAACTCTTTTTTTGTCCTTTGGTAATTGTTCTAACTTTCCTTTTTAATGTAACTACCTACTTCAAACCTGTCATTTGAATAAAAAAAAAAAACATAGGCAAGTATTCTTATTCACATTCTTCTTTATTTTCAAGCATAAAGAAGATAAAATAAATTAGAAATGCAATTTTTCTGCAAATCAAATATAACAGCAAAAAAAGTGCTTTGTCTTAGCAAAACGTGTTAAAGAAAAACAACAATAAAATAATACAAACAAAAATACGGAAATAGAAATAAATAGATCAATGGGGGTATTGGGTATAATCCCCAGACCATGGCTGTTGGTGGTGGCCATGTGGAACAAATTGGCCGGCATGCTGCTGTGGTGTTTGGGATGGGTGTTGAGATGGTGGAGGTGGTGGAGGTGGAGGCACTTTCTCATGGAGCTCTGTGTAATGAGCCCCCTCTCCCCCTTGTTGAGTACTTGTGTCATCAGCTCCTCAGGCCTGCTCCGCTGGTAGGGAGTCATCTTTTTTTAGCTTAGCAGCTAATGACTTTTCCTCATCTGGTTACCTCTGGAGGACAGTTGAGGCCTGTCGGAAGAACGAGAAATCGCTCTTATCCACATTATGACTTTTTCACTTCCTTTTACCACCAACATGTAGGGGAGGTATTTGAAACTCAAAAACCTCGGAAGAGCCAGCTGCCTCCTCCTCAGTCACCGACTCTGTGACACTTTCCTGTGTATACAAATGTGACATTAGAATATATTCGCTTGTGTGGGTCATCAATCAAACCAAATTTACATTTATACATTGTCTGTTGCTAATGGAATAATTAGAAATACAAAACCCTAGCATTCTGGCACCAGCATTTGGATTTATCCTTCAAATGAGTTGAGGCCACAACTGTGTTTGGATATAGAACCAACTTTGTTAAGGCTCAAATATTTGGCCAATAATGTTTATTTATTATCATTGTATTTTATCTTTACAATATGTTCAACAACACTATACCTGGGTCAAGATGGCCTCCTCCACATCTTCATTTTCAGGTCCAGGAGCTGTGGCCTCAGCAGAGGTAGAGGGCAGAGTAGCAATAGATGGCCTGGCCTCAGATGTGTTGCTGAGAAACTGCAGGCTCTCAAAGTACCACAGCTTAGGCACATATACTTCAGATGCTGCATCTGGAATTGTTTAATTTTCTTCAACTCCCTCCTATATGTGGTCCTCATGTTGGCAATTTTCCCTTAGACGTACTTAACATTTGCATTTGGCTTAATCTGTTTGCACAGCTCTGCTGGTTGATCTAAAGCTGCCGCCTTCGGACTCAGTTGAAATACTCCTTGGTCTTGATGTTCCACAGACATGGGAGTTAACGGAACATGTGGTAGGAACTCATGGGAGAAAAACTGATCAGTCATTATGCCTGCAAGACACAAGACAAGGCATAATGCAACTTCATATGGCATACCTCTAAGCTGGACCCAATATAGGCCTCAATCCAAGCAGAATAGGCCATTAACCCCATCTAGGCCTCAACTCAAGCAGTATAGGTCATCAACCCCCATCTAGGCCTCAATCCAAGCAGTATAGACCATCAACCCCCATCTAGGCCTCAATACAAGCAGTATAGGCCACTATCCACCTATGCCAGAAGTCCAAGTTGAACCTTCGTTATCCCATATAATTAGCATTTTGACAAAAGATCGTCCTCCACGCAAAGATCCTTCCTACGACCGTTCCATCAGACGTGCGATCGGCCTTTATACACTGTGCATGCGTGCAATTCCACTCTCAGGCGCATTGTGACACTGGGACATGAACGGCTCCATGATACAGACTCCACGGAATGATCGGAGTAAAGATGGCGGATTCAAGAAGCAGCAGCCAGGCCCGTGGTGCTGGATCCCATAGGAAGGCCAAAGCCACCCCCATGACCAAGGCTGAGATAGTCAACATGGTGGGCATTATGGAAGGGCAGGATTATGACTGCAGGAAGGAGAATTACCAAAGGCCCAACAGCTGGAAAGACTTTATTATAGAGCAGGTCATGAGTCGCTTGTCAAGAAAACAGGGTGTCCAGCGCTCAAAAGATAAACTCAGAGAACGGTGGTCAGATCTGACGCATCGTGAGCAAGATCAGCTGGGAAAGATCCATAGAGCCCTTGAGAAAAGTAAGCAATAGTTGTATGTAAGCAATATTTGTATGTAAGCAATATGTATATGTGTAAATTAGGTGTCTGAATCTGTAAAGAGAATTCTAGGTGAGGTTTGAACCCTTTTGTACGGTAAATCTCAAGCATACAGTTGTATGCAAAAGTTTAGGAACCCCTGACAATTTCCATGATTGTCATTTATAAATATTTGGGTGTTTCATTTTGATCTATCAAATAACTGAAGGACAGTAATATTTCAGTAGTGAAATGAGGTTTATTGGATTAACAGAAATGTGCAATATGCATTAAAACGAAATTAGACAGGTGCATACATTTGGGCATCTTTGTCATTTTGTTGATTTATATACTTGTAACTATTTAGCACTGATTAACTGGAACACACAATTGGTTTGGTGAGCTCATTAAGCCTTGAACTTCATAGACAGGTGCATCCAATCATGAGAAAAGGTATTTAAGGCGGCCAATTGCAAGTTGTTGTTCTCTTTGACTCTCCTCTGAAGAGTGGCAACATGGGGGCCTCAAAACAACTCTCAAATGACCTGAAAACAAAGATTGTTCTACATTATGGATTAGGGGAAGGCTACAAAAAGTTATCACAGAGAAATAAGCTGTCAGTGTCCACTGTGAGGAACATAGTGAGGAAATGGAAGACCACAGGCACAGTTCTTGTTAAGGCCAGAAGTGGCAGGCCACATAAAATATTGGAGAGGCAAAGGCGAAGGATGGTGAGAACGGTCAAAAACAGCTCACAGACCACCTCCAAAGACCTCCAACATCAACTTGCTGCAGATGGTGTCACTGTGCATCGTTCAACAATTCAGCACACTTTGCACAGGGAGAAGCTGTATGGGAGAGTGATGCGAAAGAAGACTTTTCTGCACACACACCACAAACGGAGTCGCTTGAGGTATGCAAACGCACATTTGGACAAGCCAGCTTCATTTTGGAATAAGGTGCTATGGACTGATGAAACAAAGATTGAGTTATTTGGTCATAACAAGGAACGTTATGCATGGTGGCAAAAGAACACAGCGTTCCAAGAAAAACACTTGCTACCTACAGTAAAATTTGGTGGAGGTTCCATCATGCTGTTTGGCTGTGTAGCCAGTGCTGGTACTGGGAATCTGGCTAAAATTGAGGGTCGCATGGATTCCACTCAATATCAGCAGATTCTTGAGAATAATGTTGAGAAATCAGTCACAAAGTTGAAGTTACGCCGGGGCTGGATATTTCAAGACAACGACCCAAAACACTGCTCAAAATCTACTAGGGCATTTATGCAGAGGAACAAGTACAATGTTCTGGAATGGCCATCCCAGTCCCCAGACCTGAATATCATTGAACATCTATGGGGTGATTTGAAGTGGGCTGTCCATGCTCGGCAACCATCAAACCTAACTGAACTGGAGATGTTTTGTAAGGAGGAATGGTCCAAAATACATTCATCCAGAATCCAGACACTCATTACAGGCTATAGGAAGCCTCTAGAGGCTGTTATTTCTGCTAAAGGAGGCTCTACTAAATATTGACGTGATTTTTCTTTTGGGGTGCCCAAATTTATGCACCTGTCTAATTTCATTTTGATGCATATTGCGCATTTTCTGTTAATCCAATAAACCTTATTTCACTACTGAAATATTATTGTGTCCTTCAGTTATTTGATAGATCAAAATGAAATTTCTGATACAAACATTGAAATATTTGTAAATGACAATCATGGAAATTGTCAGGGGTTCCTAAACTTTTGCATACAACTGTATATGAAGAATAGAATTTGTTAATGCTTTTAGACATTCCTTTAGTTTTTGTACTTATGTTCTTTTGTATCTTTCAACAGGGAAACAGAAAAAAAAGGTGGCCACCCCCGCAAGGGACGAAGGGAGTCTCCCACACCTGGCCCATCTGCTGAGGAGGAAACCAGCACACCTTCTTGCCCAGAACGTAAGTGCAAAATGTGAAAAGTAACAGTTCAGCCACAGACAGGGGTGCTGCTAAGTGGGAAAAAGGGGTCTTCAGGCCTAAATTAAAGAATTAAAGGATAAGTATCACATGCTGGCTGCTGCCTGATTCATCAGTGCCCAATAATACAGCCTTGCCAGTGTAGGCATGGGAAGAGGAGAGCCCCCAGTGCTCGTAGTCCCATAAATGCCTATGATGGACATCAGACATCCCGCATCCCATAGGAGCGAGGGGGGGCAGCTGTAGTTTAACAATGTTGGCACTTGTCAAGTCTTTGGAAAATGGCATCATCTTCCCTTTTTTTATAATTTTTCCCAGCAAATCCTTCAGAGTCCCAGTAGTGCAGACGACCAGTGAGCCAGAATTGGTCAATTCCAAAAATGTTAAAAAAATGTGTGTGTTGAACCAGATGTGACTTTGGGATGCTTAATGAATGTTGTACTTTTCTTTTTTTAGAGGAAATTGAATGTGAAGAACTCCACCAACATGACCCTGATCCCGAAAATGAAGAAGCTGGTGCTAAGCCTGTAGTTTGCCCAGTGGCGGCTGGTGTATAAGGAGCGCTTGGGCGCCGCCTCCCCACTGGCTAAAAAGAAAAAAAAGGCAGCCCAGCCCCCCTGTAGGAGGCGCCGGTACATTGATTTCTGCACACCAGTGGGACATCATGTTTCACAAGCAGACCCCACTATTGAAAACCTCAATGTTTTAGTTCTTAATGGGAATTTCAGAACTATCCAGCAAAGGAAAATGTTTGAACTAAGAATGAGTCTTCTTTTTGACACAAAAAATAACGGCTTAAACTTAGATATAGGTTTTCTCAGTCATTATTCTAAAGTTTTACGACCCCCTCTGTGACTGTCAACCCCCCTTCCCAGTCTATAGCTCTGTCTGTCTTATTTCACTATCTCTGCAGCTAGCTTCTTACCATTTGCCTTATACATTGATTTGTATTTGTTTGTTTTGCCTCTTTTTCCTTTCCCTCCGTGTTTTTTTTTCTCTTTTTTTTTCTTCTTTTTTTAACATTCGGCTAAAACTGTTGTGAATCAGTACTGCTTGGGCCTTGAAGAAGCAAATAAAAAAAGTATCATGGACAGTACTCAATTTTCTCTGGCACAATTTCACTAATACGGCTACAATCACCTCAAACATAAGGCATTGAAACAGCTCATATTTTCTGTGTTAAATCTATAATGTATAAAATATATTCTGCTGAACAAAGGGTAAAGAAAAGATTACCTGTGGTTTTAGTAGTGCAGTGGTCCACAGAGGAGAGCATTGTTCCAGGCAGCAAGCAGGGATGTGGCCTGCGATAGCAAAAGCAATCGTCCAGGCAGCAGGCATGAATACTGTCCACAGTCAGTAGAGGCAGCAGGCAGAGATACTGTTAGCACAGCCAAAGCATTTGTCCAGGTAGCAAGCATAGATGTGGTAGCAGCAGCAAAAGGAATTGTCCAGGCAGCAATACTGTCCATAGTCAGTAGAGGCAGGAGGCAGAGATATAGTCAATACAGCCAAACTATTGGTCCAGGCAGGAGGAAGGAAAATGGTACATAAAGTCCTGGGTCATTACAGGCAGCGATATGGTCAGCACAGCCAAAGTATTAGTCCAGGCAGCAAGAACGACCATCAAGCTTAGGGCCTCGGTCAGCAAGAATGGGGACAGGGGTAGAGGCTTCTCCCACCCAAACTCTTTGAAGGCTTCGGACTCCAGACCCTGTTCTGGGAACACAGAAAACCAAAAACTGGTTTTCTGTACTCAGAACACTATTCTGAAGCTCCTCACATATGTGAGAACCCTGTGACATGCAAAAAACATGGTTGATGAACAGGTTGAGGTCGGTGCACGTGGAAGTCAGAAACGTGATTAAAACGACAGGCAAAGGCATCGTCGATAGATAGGCAAGGGTCAGTTAACGTGGAAGGTAGAAACGTGGTAGCACGCAATTCTCCGATGAATAGGCCAGGTTGGGAGGGACATTGGGGACAATGATATCTAGTGTCTCTTCTAACTCTTCCTCTGCTGCATACACAGCATTTCTTTTGGCGTCTTCCTGATTCTGTGGGGGGAATGTTATCAGGAAAATGTTGGTCATGAAGTCGGCTCACACAACCAGAGCGAATGCTGGTAAATCAGGGCAGTGACAATATCTTCAATATATTTGAGGTAGGTCCTGCGTTGGCTTTCTGTTGACTTTTGATAGCAGATATACGAATTATACAGTGCCATATGGAAGAGATAAAATGCAACTTTTTTATGCCAAAAAAGGGACGTTCGTGTTGATAAATACAGTTGTACCATCTGGTTGTTTAAATCCACCCCCCCGTGTACTGATTATAATTGTGGACACATTCAGGCTTTACAGTGGGACCACATCTTCTGTGAATCTCCACCAAGGTGTCATTGTAGATGGTGGACATGATGTAAACATCTCTCCTGTACCTCCACTTCATGGCCGACACTTGCTCATTCCTCAGACTTGTGGATTCCCCCCTTCTTAGCCATTTTGTTACTAAATTTTGTGTGAAGCCCTTCCTCTTTTTTCTGGAGGTACCATAGGCCAGGGTTTTTTGACGGTACAGGTGATGGAAAAGGGGCAAACTGGTGTAATAATTGTCCACGTATACAGTATCTCATACACAAGTGAGTACACCCCTCACATTTTTTGTAAATATTTTATTATATCTTTTCATGTGACAACACTGAAGAAATTACACTTTTCTACAATGTAAAGTAGTGAGTGTACAGCTTGTATAACAGTGTAAATTTGCTGTCCCCTCAAAATAACTCAACATACAGCCATTAATGTCTAATCCGCTGGCAACAAAAGTGAGTACATCCCTAAGTGAAAATGTCCAAATTGGGCCAAAAGTGTCAATATTTTGTGTGGTCACCATTATTTTCCATAGAAGAAGGAGGTTGATAGGCGCAAGGCCAGGCGACGGGTCTACAGGGGTAGAGGTAGGGGTGTCCAGGATGAAAGACTGCAAATCGGCAGCTCTTCTATAGGTTAGCCATACCACAATGCTAGAACACAAAAGAGAGAGAAAGCGCCTCTAAATGCAGAAAGTTTATTGCAATCAGGATAAAACACAGGGTGGTTACACTCACAGATAAAAGTGGTAAGAGAGCATGTCCGCACATTCGTCTGTGGATTGACAAGGTGGACAGTAGCAGTGTAGTCCGGAGTCTTGCGGGCCTCTAGTGTATGCTGTAGTCCTGAGGGAAAAACACCGATCGGGGCGACCGCCAGCAGTCATTCAGGAGAATTCCCTTCGTAGCAGATAGAATGGCTATGGGTGTCCAGGAGGCAGCGTGCACCGAGCGTCCCGCGTTTAGTGACGCGGGACGCTCGGTGCACGCTGCCTCCTGGACACCCATAGCCATTCTATCTGCTACGAAGGGAATTCTCCTGAATGACTGCTGGCGGTCGCCCCGATTTATGGTTAATGGTTCACTAGGAGCAGCTTTGATTGTAAAGTCTAATATCAGCAGGGAGAAAAGACATTCTATAACGCTCCTTCAGACACTTAGGATGTAACAATCTGTCACTGAAGGAGCTGTTCAACGAGGTAATGGTTTCATACAGGGGGTGAGAGGCGTTCTGCAGCAATGATAGTTTTGCTACCATCCTCCTTTCTCCCACCTCCTGTACATTGTCCAGGGGAATCCCCAGGACTGAGCTGGCCTTCCTGATCAGCTTGTCCAGTCTCTTTCCGTCTGCAATAGAGATGCTGCTGCCCCAGCAGACCACACCATAGAATATGGCTGAGGCCACCACAAAGTCAAAAAAGGTCTTCAGTAGCTCTCCCTGCACTCCAAAAGACCTTCTCCTCAGCAGAAAGAGTCTGCTCTGCCCTTTCTTATAAATTGCCTCAGTGTTGTCTGTCCAGTCCAGTTTGTTGTTTAGGTGAACACCCAGGTATTTGTAAGAGTCCACTCTCACAATGTCCTTTCCCTGGATATTTACCAATTGGAATAATGAAGTGTGTTTGTGCCTACGGAAATCCACCACCAGTTCTTTGGTTTTCCCCGCGTTTATCTGGAGGCAGCTCCGTTGGCACCAGTCCACAAAGTTCTGTATAAGTCCTCTGTACTCTCTGTCATCATCATTCGTGATCAGACCGACGATGGCAGAGTCATCAGAGAACTTCTGTAGGTGACAGGTTGCTGAGCTAAACATGGAGTCTGCAGTGTAGATTGGGAAGAGAAATGGGGCAAGAACCATTCCCTGCTGGGCTCCAGTGTTGCAGACAATCATATCAGACTCACAGTCACGAGTCCTCACATACTGTGGTCGGTCTGTGAAGTAGTCCAGTATCCAGGCAGACAGATGATGGTTCACTCCCATGTACACCATCTTATCCCTCAGGAGCGCAGGTTGGATGGTATTAAAAGCACTAGAGAAGTAAAAAAAAATGACTCTCACAGTGCTCCCAGGCTTCTCCAGGTGTGAAGTAGCCCGATTTAGGAGGAAGATCACTGCGTCTTCCATGCCAATGCCAGGTTGGTAGGAAAACTGAAGTGGATCTATTGATGGGCTCACCAGAGGTCGGAGATGAGTGAGCACCAGCCTCTCCATTGTCTTCATCAGACGGGAGGTCAGTGCTACTGGTCGGTAGTCCCCAAGGTCTTTTGGGCGCAACGTCTTTGGAACAGGCACCATGCAGGATGTTTTCCATAGCTGTGGCACCCTCCCCAGCTTCAGGCTCAGGTCAAACATGTACAGCAATATGCCGCACAGCTGGTCTGCACAGGTCTTTAGTAGCCTGGAGCTGATGCCGTCTGGGCCCGCAGCCTTCCTCGCTTTGATCTTCCTGAGCTCCATTCTCACCTGGGCTTCTGTAAGGGGCAGTGTGTATTGGTTGGAGTGTTGACTTGAAGGAATCGGCAAGAGGGGGAAGTTAGGTGTATAGTGAAAATGATTGTGAGCTGATAGCAGTGCAGAGAGAGGTGGGGCTGGAGCTGCTTGCTGTGGAAGTAGAGAAGGGGGATTGCAGCAGGGGGGACTGGATGGGGGCAGGGGAGGGTAGCCGATCACATCTGTTAAAGAATAGATTCAGATCATTTAACCACTGCTGGTCACCCTCAGCCTGAGAGCTGGGTTCCTTATGACCAGTGATGGTCTTCAGCCCCTTCCACATACCTCTGACATTGTTCTGCTGCAACTGATCCTCCATCTTCCTCCTGTAGCATGCTTTACCTTCCCTGATCTTCTTTCTTAGTTCTCTCTGGACAGTTTTCAGCTCTTCCTTATTTCCCGATCTAAAAGCCCTCTTCTTCTCTTTAAGGAGAGTCTTTATATCAGGGTTAATCCATGGTTTGTTGTTGGGAAAACACCGTACAGTCCTGGTGGGTACAGTATTCTCTACACAGAAGTTGATGTAGTCAGTAATACAGTCCGTTAAACTGTCAATATCCTCCCTATGAGGATTGCACAATACCTCCCACATAGTAGTTTCAAAACAGTCTTTCAGAGCTTCATTGGTCTCATCAGACCATGTCGTCACTGTGCGGGAGGTAGCTGGTTGCCTGCATCATAATGACTGATGTAGTTGAAGACACATCTCTTATGACATGGGTGGTCCTGACATGCCACAAAAGGGTTGTTGTTTGGTACCTAATTGGGACTATATTTCTGAGAGGAATTTCTCTTCTTCTCCCGAAAATCTAGCCCTTTATTCCTTCTCGACTTTTGACAGGTCTCTCTTGATTCTTTCTTCTAGTCCCTTCCATTTCGTACGATGTCCTCCTTCTACCTCCTAGTCAACGTCGTCTTGTTACAGTCTCCATACACCTTCCCCGACTTCTGGTAGTGACCAGTATTCCTTGGGTCGAGAGTCCGACTC
>BLSH010083375.1:0-10824 GCA_018402905.1 Glandirana rugosa | reverse complement strand
CGGTATAGTGACAAGATTCTTGTCACTATATAGTATAGTGATATCACTGTTCTAAGAACAGTGATATGATATATCACTGTTCTTAGAACAGTGATATGGCTTCTCCCCACTAATTGATCGTTTTCACACACAGTTTGCAGATGTTCTTAGAACAGTGATATGGCTTCTCCCCGCTACTTTATACTTTTCTCACACAGTTTTAAGATAGTCCACATCCACCTCCATTTTTGATTTTTTTATGTTATTTTTTAATTATTTTAAGTTATTTCCCTATCCCCATTTCTTTGTAAGGCACTTGTCCGACCCTTACCCCCATTTTCCTTCCTTTTGCAGACCTCTAGGACTTTCCAGGACTTTTTTACAGCACTTTTCAGAACTTTTAGTAAAATTACCAGAACTCCGGACCCGAACCCGGACTTTTTTTGAAAAGTCCGGGTTTGGGTCTGGGTCCTGGACACCCAAAAGTTCGGTACGGACCCGAACTTTACAGTCCGGATTCACTCAACTCTAATTATGAATTATAATAAGCTATTATTTTTTCAAATGTTCTTCCTTATTTCTGACCTTTGCAGTGTGTGACTGTATATATGCATACTGTATGTATGTGTGTGTGCATACTGGGTATGTACATACTGTTCTTATATTGTATGTAAACCCACAGTATACATACAATATACATCCAATATACACACAGTATATATATACACCCAGTATGCACACACACACACATACATACAGTATGCATACATACAGTCACACACTGCAAAAGTCGGAAATAATGAAAAACATTTGAAATAATAATAGCTTATTATAATTTATAATAAGTAAAAATTATAAATTAATAACTTATTATTTCAAATGTTCTTCCTTATTTCCGAATTTCAGAAATAAAAAGAATATTTGAAATAATAATAAATAACTATTAAATAAATATAGGTATTGAAAATTTTTCTTGAAAGTATGACTATTAGTGCTAAATTTCATATCTCAAGTTCATTAACAGCCAAACTTTCAAGGAAATTCCAATACCTATAATTTAATAGTTATTAGTTAGTTATTATTTCAAATATTCTTAGTTTTTTCCAATTTTCAGATTTCCGAATTTCGGATTTTCGGATTTTCGCCTGTTCCAATTGCCGAATTTCCGAATTACCGCAATCGCCGAATTACCGCGAATTTCCGAATTACCGCAATTGCCGAATTACCGCTTATTTCCGAATTAACGAAATTGCCGAATTACTGCCAATTTCCAAATTACCGCGAATTTCCGAATTTCTGAATTACCGCGATTCGGAAAAACGAAAATTCGGAAAAATTCGGAAATTGAAAATTCAGAATTCGTCCAAATTGCCGAATTTTGCAAAATTCGGTAAAAACGAAATTTGTAACGAAACGAATTGCACAAGCCTATTACCTTTTCCATGAGACTGTAACCTACCAGAGTCTGGAAAGGTGTTACATAAACTCCTCTGCAAGGTGTCCTCAAGAAATTTCACCTTGTGCTCCCTCTGAGAGGGCAGGATGGGTTCCGAGGCTTTCCCCATGTAACAGTGGTCAAGGAGGGTTGCCAACAAATAATGATCCTTCTCCTTGATGCCACAAATTCTCTGCCCTTTCGCAGGCTTTGAAGAATAAGGGAACCCATGACCGCAAGTTTGCAGAGGCATGAGAAGTATTTTCCTCGGGGTCACTGAGGATTACACTATCTGGAACTGCCTCCTCTAAGCCCCGTACTACTCCCAAGGTTTCTGGGGACTGAAAACCATCTCTTAAGGTTTGACGTATGTCTTTCTCTGCTTCAATGCCTCCAAAACTGCCAGAGTCCTCCTCCAACTCCTCCCTCTCCTCTTGTGTGTTCTCTGGTGTCGCAAGAATGGTGTCTGCATAAAGAGGAAAGGAAGCCCTCTCCTTGAGAGGAAAGGAAGCCCTCCTCTTCCTCCTGCTGCTCTGCCTTGAACGCCCTGTCCATAATGCCACGCAGAGTTTGCTCCAGCAGGAACACAAGAGGGAAAGTGTCACTAATGCATGCATTGTCACTTTCCCCATCCTTTTCACCTCCTCAAATGGTGACAGTACAGTGCATGCATCCTTTATCAGTAGCCATTTGCGCGGGGAAAAAAAAGCTGAGCTCCCCTGAGCCTGTCCGTGTGCCATACTCACACAGGTACTTTTTGATGGCCCTCTGCTGCATGTGCAGCCGCTGCAGCATTATCAAAGTTAAGTTCCACCTGGGGGGCATGTCACAAATCAGGTGGCTTGCGGGTAGGTGGAATTCCTTCTGAATTACAGCCAACTGAACACTGACAATGTATGACCGCCTGAAGTGGCTACAGACTCTTCTGACCTGCCTTAGAAGATCTTGCAAACCTGGTACCTGTTTAAGAAACGCTGCACCACCAAATTCAGGACACGTGCAAGGCATGGCACGTGTGTCAACTCTCCCTGTCGAATGCTGAACAGAAGGTTAGTGAAAATATCGCACACCACCATCCTTGGTTCAAGCTTCTGTGGCGTGAACCACCTCTGGGCCTGCCCTTGCAGAGTTGAAATAATCTCTGCTCTGGTGTGGCTTCTGTCCCCTAGATACACCAGCTGAAGCACTGCATGGCATCTTTTAGCCTGACTCATTGAATAGCCCCTTGAATGCTTATTGGGTACCGATGATTCATAGGACAATTCAGCAAAGGAGGGCATGGAGGAGGCAGGGGTGGAGCTGACAGACCTTGCATCATCACCACCAGCTGTATGAAGACATGGCGGCAAAACTAGCTCCAGCAACGAGCCCTGTCCTGCATCTTTCCTAGTTGCAAGCAGAGTTACCCAGTGTGCTGTTAACAAAATATATCATCTCTGACCATGCTTGCTGGACCACGTGTCAGCAGTAAGCTTAACAGTGCCCAATGATGCCAAAACATTGCCTTCCACGTGATGGTACAGAGCTCAAATGGCCTTACGTGTAAATAAATAGCGACTGGGAACCTCCCATTGCGGTACAGCACATTCTGCAAATTCACAGAAGGAGGCAGAGTCCACCAGATGGAAAGGCAGGAGTTGAAAAGCCAGTAATTTGGAAAAGCTGATATTTAGGTGCTCGGCATGTGGGTGGCAGGGAGTGTATTTTTTTTTTGGATGTAGCAGCTGGGGCAGAGAAATTTGCCTGCTATACTCTATAGCTGGTGGTGTGCTGCTGGAGGACATGCTGCAAGGACCTGTGACACCCTTTTCTATACCATCATTCCTCTCAGTGGAGGTCAAGAGATATAGCGGCAGTAGACATGCAAGATGAGGAGTGAGGAGGAGAAGAATTAGGCCTCTTTTGTGTGGCATTCAAGTGCTCTTGTCAACTGGCTGAGTAGTGGGAAATGCCTTTGCAAGCATGAGGTACCTTAATGGCTGGTGTTTTTGCCATGCTGCATCTGCTTGCAGCGGAGATTGCAAATTATAGCACATGTACTAAAAAAAGCCCACACAGCTGAGCTGTGGGAAGTGGGCCGGGAGATAACAGCTCCGCAATCTGATGGAATAGGGTGGCTGCTCTGTACTGTTCTATGATCACTGCCTCTGGAGGACATCCTACCTTGTTGGGGTTGTGCCTCCCCCTCACTTTCCTCCTCTGCTCTATCCGGCACCCAAGTCACATCAGTGACCTCACCATCATCATCCCCTTCATCCTCATCATCACTGGAGCCAACTTGGCAATACTATGCGAATGGGGGAACATGACTGTCAATTTGTTGTTTATCAGTGTTCTCCCCTCTCTGTAGGCTCATGTTACTCCCTTTCTCAACCTCAGAACCTACATCAGAATCATGAAATGCCTGTGCATTGTCAAGAAGCAAGTGGCTGATGCTGTGTTCAAATAATTCAGCTGACTCCTCTATGCATGATGTGGCTATGGCAGGAGTAGCTGTGGACAAGGAGACAGAATAAGCCACTCTGGCAGCTGCAGTGGACTGCGCACTAGTCTCAGCTTGGGTGATAGAGAATGAGGAGGATGAGGATGTTTACTAAGCCAGTCCACCTCCTCCTCTGCATGCTGTGGCTGGATAGCATGAGCAACATTGCTAAACAGAGAAAAACATGCCCTGCTGGAGGATGGACCACATCCACCTTGCCTGTGGACACAGATGCGGCTGGCTCCCTCATAGTGGCATGGAAATGTCTGCCACTCCATGATGGCCTCCTAGACATGATGTGGGGAGGAGGGGGCTTATTTTATTGCCCAAATTTAAAGGTGACTCTTTTAGTCCTACACTTCTGGATTTCCCCCCATCATCATATATGCATTGATTAACGCTTTAAATCACCAAGGGGACTGTATAACTAATCTTGTTTCACCATTTGCACAGTGCACTTTATTTTTGAGATATTATCAATTACTTGCTGATGTTAGAGTTTTTGTATAGAGTTTTTGTATATGCTAATCACATTGCATTTTATATACCACGGAATGTTGATATGCTAATGTTCAACACTTGATTTTTAGTGCTGCACTGTTTTTATTCTATTCAGTCACTCCATTTTTGTTAAGATTGTAGTGCTGGCTGCTATTGTTTACTTATGTGTACAGTGCAGTAATTTTTATCAATTTCTTATACTCACACACTATGCTAACACTACACTATATCCACACTACACTATACTATGCTCCCGCTAAACTCACAATACACTAACACTGCACTGGGAGCCTCCATTCCCAGTCGAAGTCTCCTAAGAGGAAACGTGTTGGATCAGAGCTAGCAACACGGTGTCCATTTGTGTCAACTGTTCTGCAGGCGGTCAAGCACGATTTTATGATTCATTGCTCTAGCTCATCTTTTTGGAGGAGTTATCTAAGCCTGATTCCATGCTTTGAAGCTGGCTGTCCAGCCTACAGGGAGGATCCACACAGGTTCATGCAATCTCTTGGTCTTTCCATAAGGAGCTACTCAAGCCTGATTTCATGCTTTAAAATCCATGTGGCTGTTCACCTACACCTACAGGGAGGATTCATACAAGCTCATATGATCTCTTGGTGGAATCATTCTTACTAGTAAGCAGTTTACCTTATATATTCAGTATGGTGATGATATCTCCTTAACCCCTACAGATCCGCGCTATTGCTGAAGTACGGCTCCAGCGCGGATCTGAAATGCCAGGACGATGTCCATGGATGTCGTCCCCTGTGCACGCTCCCGGCGCGCCCCCTGGCTAGGGTTGCCACCTCATCCCTTTAAAACCGAACACATACTAATTACACAGGTTCTGTGGCTGATTAAGGTGGCAATTAAACTCACTTGGTGCCTCATCTGCATTAAATTAGCCTCAGAACCTGTGTAATTAGTATGTGTTCGGGTTTAAAGGGATAAGGTGGCAACCCTACCCCTGGCGGCAGCGGCGGCGTGCGCTGCCACCGCACGCTGCGCGGGCATGCCCGTGGGTCGGGCGGACTCAATGTCCGCTCGAGACCCACGATCGCCTGACAGAGCTACAGATCGGGGAACCGCCGATGTAAACACAGCGGTTCTCCGTTCCGTGACAGGGGACATACCAGATCTACTGATCCCTGTCACTGGGATCAGTTAGATCTGTTATGTCCCGGCCAGCCCGCCCCCCCCCCCCCCCACACAGTTAGAACACACCCAGGAAACATTGTTAACCCCTTCACTGCCCCCTGCAGGTTAACCCTTTCACTTTGCACTAACTTTTGCGCAAACCAATCAATAAACACAGATTGTGATTTTTTTTCACCAAAAATATGTAGAAGAATATATATCGGCCAAAACTGATGAATATTTTTTTTTTTTTAATGGATTTGTATTTTAGCAAAAAGTAAAAAATATTGTTTTTTTTTTTTGCAAAATTGTCGCAAATTTTTTGTTTATAGCAGCGATCAGAAATGACGCAGAGGGGATCAAATACCACCAAAAGAAAGCTCTATTTGTGGGGAAAAAAAGGACGCAAATTTTATTTGGGTACAACGTCGCACGACCGCGCAATTGTCATTCAAAATGCGACATCGCTGAAAGCCGAAAATTGGTCTGGGCAGGAGGGGGGTTTAAGTGCCCAGTAAGGAAGCGGTTAATGTAGATTAGTGGATTCAAACCATGATCAATAATTTGGAAATGCATATGGGAAGCTGCATTCACAGACCTGCATTTATGTCTTTTTCATTACGCTTTGTTTCTTCTATTTATTTTTGAAAACATATTATATTGTGAAACATTGTTTTCATTTTTCATGTATATTATTCACAAAATTGACACATCTGTCTTTAGCATTAAAACCCACATGCTTTGGGGCAGCTTTTAGGGACCCACTTGTTGTGGTTTATTGTGGTTTTCATTACACGTTTTGTTTCATTCATTGTTCCAAAGTGGGTTTGCTCACTTTATAGTGTTAATAGTTACATCTATTTACACTTTTTTTGTTTTTGTGACAATTAATAACAGCACATCTTACGTTTCTATTACATATTATTCCTCACTATTCAAGCATTTTTGATTGCTGCGGTTTTTGGATTTTTCATTTTTTAGGCTAAGTGCACTTTTGTTGTTTTTATTTAAGTAACGCTGCACTGACACACTACACTGAAACTTCACTATACTCAACCTATACTTAGACTACACTAACACTACACTGACACTCTACATTCAGAGTCGAAATAACACACTAACTCGCTAGTAGCAAACAGGGCCCTGCTCTATTTATCTCCACTCCAACAACACACTGCAAAAGGTTCCTGTGGGAAGGAACCTTTTATAGTGTGGGGTGGGGCTATGAGCACGGAGCCATGTTTGGGCAAAGTCATCATGACTTTGTCTAATCATGGCTCTGCCTGTGCTCTGTGCCTTGATTGGGCAAAGCCTTGCACCTGATCAGCAGTCAGGTGCATTGCTCCATGCAATTAGGGCCCTAGAATGCACTGTGCAGCACGCAGTGCATTGTAGGATGCTCGGCGGGCGAACCTGCAAACTCAGGCATTCACCGAACTTTTGCTCACCTCAAACTGTTTGCCCAACTCTATACTCTGACTCACGTTACATGGTGAGTCTGTAATTAGGTCAGGGTTACAAGAGTTCAGGGCTGGATGACTCATCCTGGCAGCTCTCTGGTGCCTAGTGGGAAGAGGCTAGGAGGGGCTGCCTTGAATATTTATTGGCCCCTTCAGCCAATCCCCAGGAGTGTACCTAGTAGGGGACTGGGTAACCCATAAATAGACATAAGCCATGCCAGCAGGGCAGTTGGTGTCGGTGGTCCTTAAGGGAACCCCTGTCGGGAAGGGGTTTTACCTTCGGCTGGAGCTTAGGAGGCTGGCATGGAAGGATTCCACCACAGGAGGCAGTTGGATGCATTCAAGCCGGAGAGGCAGCAGAGAGAGTAGGGAGATACAGTGAGTAGATCTGCACGGTGCAGGGACAAGACAAGGGGCGAGACTGTCAGCTGTAACAGTGCTCATTTGAAGACCGTGATGTGCCGAGTCTTCATTCACCTTGCCTTGGGAAAACTCCATGTGTGTATGTGCTTGTCGGGAGGACTGGGAGAAGCAAGCAGATAGGTGGGATGGTATTTTCTGCACTCACTACTTTACATTGTAGCAAAGTGTCATTTCTTCAGTGCTGTCACATGAAAAGATATAATAAAATATTTACAAAAATGTGAGGGGTGTACTCACTTTTGTGAGATACTGTATATGCCCTGTTATAGCCCAGGCTAGATCCCTTACAGCTTAAGCTGGGCTCATTCCTTGAGGCATTGCCTAAGCAACAGCTAGTGTTCTTAGTACCAGGTCCCCCAGTGTTTCCTAGTGTCCCTGACTTTCCCTGAGATGCCGAGTGACCCCAAGATTTCTAGTGTTCCTGACTTTCAGAGAGAAACCTGTTTAATATACCTGAGTTTCCATTCAAACCGCAGGTTTGGACAAAATCTTAAAGCAGAACTACACTGCATCTGAGCACCACAAACTTCATTCATTTTTAATATTCAAGGCAAACTCACTCACCCACCCATGTCTCCATGCTTTATTTTGCTGAGAAATCACTTTGAAAAACATACCCCTAGCATTTCTGGCCATGGTCATCTTGAGTAAGAGCAGATGATTCATGCAGCATTTACCTCTTGGAATTCATCTGTCCTTAGCCAATGAGAGAGCATTATACCCGCCCCCTTTCTCAGCCCGCCTGATTTGACTTCTAAGCTTAGCTGTATCAGGAGGAGGTGCCAGCAGATCAATAGGAGGGGGACAGGAGAAGAGTGGAGAGAACACAGCCTGCTATGGAGGAAGGATTACAAGAGGCAGACAGATCATTTCTCAGCCTCTGCAGTGAGCCTGAGAGTCTAAAGAAACAGCTTCTGCCAGCACTGAGAGAGCAGAGGCAGTTTTCACAGTCTGTGATACAGAAGGTTAGAAGAGCAGCACCAGGACAGGATGTCTGCGTGTTCTACAAGGGGGTACTGATTAATATTGAGCATTACCCAGAAGAAACTGAACTAGGAAGCTGTCGCTATCACACTAGTTTACATATTCCCCATGAAGTCAATTTACTTGCGACATCTGTCCTGCAGCTTCTTAAGTTCCTTCAAATAAAATTCTTCCGACTGCTGGTGTAACCACTCATTTGCGGCATTAGTTGCCTCCGGATCTGTCAGAAAACACAATCTGAGAGTCCGGCTGGAATGCCTGTGCACAGGCGCGCAGCAGGTGCGCACATGGGTGTGCGCGCGGCAGGTGCACGCCGTCACTGGCGCCAGACAGCCTATTTGAACAGACAGTACTAGGAAGCAAGTGCTGTCCGATCTACAGCGTTCCTGTGTCCCGTGGCTATCTGTTCCTGAGTATTCCTGTTACCCGTGACCCGGCTTGAACTTTACCTTGCTTGAACTCTGCCTGCACTGATCCCCAGCTTGCCTATGACTATTCTTCTACCTGACCCCTTGTTCCTCTGCTGCCCGTCTGTTAACGAACCTGCTTGTACTTGATCACCCGCCTGCCTGCTCCTCCTGTACCGCACTGGCCGCCTGTTACTGACCCGGCTTGTACCACTATTCAGCCTTGCACAAGCCTCTGAAGGACCTTAACACCCCCATCAGTGACCAGTCCAGCCCTTGTGCCCCCCTGTGCTCTAGAACACCCTGTCTGCTCTATCAGGGGTTCCTGAACCAGGGTCATAAGAGGGGTTGCCCACTGCATAAGCCAGACTATCAGGTATGTGACAGCAATGGACAGCTATGTCCGAGTTTGTGCAGGGGCCCTCTCGGATGGAAAAACTCTGTTTGCATCTAGCTGGACTAACCCAAGCTGTGAAAAATTTACAGGAAGGTTAAACCCGGTTGGAGAGCAGAGTCCAGGAGCTCTCCTTACCAGCTGCTTTCAGTCCCAGCTAGTCGGCAGCTTGCACCATTGTCAACTTACCTACAGAGCCTAAAGTGCCGCTACTTGAACGGTTCACGGGGGACCGCAAGAAGTTTTGGGCCTTCCCCAATGCCTGCGAGTTATATTTTGCCCTTCAACCCCGCACCTTTTCCTTGGTAGCCTCCAAGGTGGGACTGGTAATCTCTCTCTTATTAGATGAACCCCAGGCCTGGGCCCAATGGCTGCTGGAACAAAAGGCTCCTGAGACTGCTGACTTAAACCTTTTCTTTCAGGCTATGGCATGGCTCTATGAAGACCCCCACCAGGCTGGCACTGCAAAGGCTGCACTACATGCGCTCCAGCACGTACGGTGAAGGACTATGTCTAGGAGTTCCGGCGCTGGAGCACAGACAGGGCATGAAATGATGCGGCTCTCTGCTATCAGTTCTGGCTGGGCCTTTCTGAGCCGCTCAAGGACGAGCTATCCCATGTGGGAATACCTCAATCCTTTGATGCCCTGATCAATCTGGCCATCCAGATGTCCATTGCCTGTGGGAACACAGAGCTGAGAGGTCCGACGGAACCTACCTGGATGTTGCCCAGAGTTCCCAGCTATCCAGGCCCGGCTCCACCGGTAACATCCTCTTCCTCTCCACAAGATCATTCCGAGTCCATGCAGATTGGGCTCTTACGCCCCTCACTCTCTCCGGAAGAAAGACACAGACGCCTGTCCCACAACCTATGTCTGTACTGCGGGGGGCCCGGACACCTCGTCAGATCTTGCCCAGTCAAGCTTGGTAAGTACTCCAACACTACCAAGGGAGAAGTGCTATCCTTGCCCAGTACTACAACTCACCTTGTTCTTCTTTTCCTTCTGCAGCTTCCCGGCGGGAGTATCCAGATCCCAGCCATCCTTGATTCTGGAGTATGCAGCTGCTTTGTGGACCTGACTTTTGCAGCCCAACATCAAATCCCCCTCAGACCTAAGACCCATCAGATGGTTATCCGCTTAGCCGACGGGTCCACCATTAAGTCGGATGCAGTCACCCATAAAACCATGCCTCTTCTTGCCCGTACAACTAGTGGCCACTCTGAACACCTGCTGTTGGATGCCATTGCATCTCCTCTCTTCCCTGTCATCCTAGGTCTGCCATGGCTCCGGGCCCACTGCCCCACCATTAACTGGACCACTGGAGAGGTTAATTTTTCCCCCTCTTATTGCCAGCACCACCGACTGCAGCTGGTTCCGGAATCACCTCCTTCTGTGCTATGCCTAAATTCTGACCCTGACCTGGAGACCCGCGTAGCCATTCCCTCATTCTACCATGATTTTCCTGATGTGTTCAGCAAGAAGGGGGCAGATGAACTCCCACCTCACAGGCCTTACTACTGCCCGATAGAACTGTTGCCTGGTGCTGAGGTACCATTCGGCAGAATATACCCGCTCTCTGAGGTGGAACTGAAGGCCCTCAAGGCCTATCTTGATGATAACC